>PVKH010000537.1:0-36788 GCA_004027955.1 Chaetophractus vellerosus
TTCCATTTTTCTTAAATGAGAAATATGCTCTGAAGGCATGCCAACCTGGAACAAAATTAATTTCCTTTCAAGGAGAATTTAATCTATTCCATTTTATTCTACTATACAGAATGCAAAAAGGCTATTAAAGATACAGCTTAATTTTGAATTCCTCTTATTTGAACTCCATGTAATAAGCACAAGACACAACTGGACTATCAGTCAATGGAAACTCATTTCTTGTTGACACAGCTACATTTCTATAAACTCTTTCTCATTATTGAAGTCCAGGATCTTTAGAAAAAAAAAACACAAAAAAACCTCATGAGTAAGACAGTACTTACTAAAACAAGATCCAAATAAACCTTTTGCCTTGATCACATTCATGAAACAATTCAATTGAACTCTACTGCATGAAATGTGTAATACAATAGCCCACATCTCTGAATGTAGAGGGATAATCAGGGTGGAGAATTTATTGTGGGGGCGATTAAAAATTGCATCAGAAAAATAATGATCTGTCCTTTAATTACTTGCCTTTGTAGTGAGCTTAGATCAATATCAACTGTTTGTTTTATTCAAGCTGTCTTTTATTTTTTCTTTTTAAAGAAGACATTGCGTGACTATGCAAGTACAAGACCTGAAAGACGCTCAGAAGCACTTGGCAGGTATGGCAGAAGGCATGGTAAAGTGACATACATTTGATCTTTCTAAAGGAAGGTTTGTGCTGTGGCAAAAACCCAACAGATCCCCAGAATGAGAGTCAGAAACTTTTGTCTAGATTTTCTGCAGTACGATGAAATTGTGATAAATATATGAAAATGGAAAAGTTTGAGATTATGTACTAACTGATGTTTTTAAGTGAATTTTCTGAGTGTCCCCTTGAATGCAGCTATCCAGTGGATTGACTTAATTAATTGTCACTTTCAATCCTTCTCTGGGTTCTCATTGTTGCGCCAAGTGTCCTTACTATTATTCTTGTTTTATTTTTCGCCAAGGAAAATGAGGAAATGATTATTAGCTTTTTAAAAACAAAGGGTGCTTCAGGAGTAAACCCAAAGTGCCCATCTCATGCCAAGTTGGAAATAACATATGGAAGTGAAAGAAAACATCCTTTGAGGGTGGCCTGTGTTGAGGGCACATCTTGTGATCTGCTAGGGAAATTTCACCTGGTTCCCAATACTGGTGCCACAGACAATAAAACTGCGTACTTCAATTGGGTGTGGTATCATCCTCAGACAGAGCTCCTTTAAATTAGATTGCGTTGAATGGAAACTTTTACATATGATTTGGAAGATAATCCAGAAACAATCTAGTTGTTAATGCCATAATGAACATAGTTCTTGTCTGCGATGGCCAGAAAAGTTCAGCAGACCTTCTTGAAGGAATTGCCTCTCTGCCATGAGGGAGCCACTCTGTCACCCACAGTCTTAAGTTAGCTTTGAAAAGAGTTATGCTTCCATTTGCTGGGTCACATTATCCTGCCTCATCCCAGCCAACGGTATACTTACACAGGGGATTTCTCTTGTGGTTTTTGTTGGCTCATATTTTTTAACCCATTGGTAAGCAGGGTAGTAGAGATTAAAATGTGGGCTCTGGAGGAAGGCAGCTTGGGTTTCAGTTCTGGGTTTGCCACTTACTGACTGTGTGACTTAACCACTCTGTGCCTCAGTTTCCTCATCTCTACCTATCACATTATCTCATTATGTCATTGTGAAGATTAAATAAGATAATACATATAAAATGGTAGAACACTAACTGGCACATAGTAAGTGCTCAGTAAATATAGGTATATATTTACTGGTATAGTATAAATATTATAAACTCATATTCAGTTGAAATACTCAGAGAATGGGTTATTTTGTAAATGACCAAAAATTAAATGGAAAGCTATTGTAAAAATCCTTGTAAATATTGCTCCAATTTTTGTAGAAATGTACTTATGACATTTCCTGAGACTAGCATAGTAAAAATATCATAACCTCTGATGATAACCTTGTAACACCTCAGGAAATCCTCTGACCATGACTGCTCATTACAGAGAACTGAAAATGTACAGGAATTTATAATCAACACCACTGACCCAAGTAATCCCCTTGAAGAATTTTTAAAAATTTTAATTTATATGTATGTAAAATTGCCTTTAAAATCAGAAAACAACACACAAATCCAAGTACATAGTTCTAGTTACTTGGTTATAACTCATTGAAATTCCACTGTAATTCCCAATTGTTCATACCTTCTTGCATATTCACATCCTTTGAATATGGGCATTTAGATACAGTTTTCAAAAACTGATACTCATAGTTGTTCTCTTTTTGCTTGTAAATTCGTATATAAAAGATGGATAATTATAGGGTGAAGCCAAGATATATATATATTCAGAAATTTAAATGCCTTATTAGGTAAACAAGAAAGAATAAACTTAAGTGAATTAAATTTTTAACTCAAGAAGCTAGAAAAATAGCAATAAAATTAACCCAAATTAAAGTAGAAGGAAGGCATTCATGAATGTAAAAATAGAAAATAGCAGATTAGAAAATGGACATAAGTAGGATTTCAAAATAATCTAGGAGCGTTTCAGTGAAAATTAAGACAAAATCTGACTGCTTTAATCAAGAAAAACTTAGTAAAAATTTAAATATACAATATTATAAATAAGAAAGAAGATATATCTGTAGACCCATAGGAAATTAAAAATTATAAGAGAATACTATGCATAAATCTTTGCTAATCTATCTGAAAAACTTGAGGAAATATATAATTTTTCCAGGAAAATAGGTAATTTTTTAAAATGGACACAGAAAGAAGTTTAAAAAAAAAAAGTAACAAATAACCACAAAAGAAATCAACAAAGTCGTCCAATAATTACTCCCTTCCTACCAACCACCTCTCCATAGGTCTTATAATACATTTCTGGAAAATAATTTTAGAATAGATTATGCTTTTCCTAATGAAACTATTACAAAGCACATAAAACTATAGACACTGTAGTTCATCCATTACATGTGGCTAGCATAACCTATTACTTAAAACTGATACTGGTAGCAAATAGAAATAGATTATAGAATACAAAATCATAAATAAAAATTAGCACATTCATCACGGTATTAAAAAGAATGCTAAGTTTTGAAAAAGAACATTTGTTTTAGGAATGAAGTAATAGTTCAACACTAGGAAATCTATTAATATTATTTAGCACATTGATATGACAAAAGAGGGAAAAACATTTATTTCAATAAATGTTAAAAATGCCTTTGATAAAATTAAATAGTCTTTCCTTATAAGGAGAAATAGACTCAGTAAACTAGAAACAGATACTTCTACACCATGACAAATCATATTTATCACAAATCAAAGCACACATTATTATATTGATGGTGAAAAACAACGAAATTTACAATAGAGCCATCCTTTCTATTTTTCAATGTTATTCTGGAGATCCACCCAATTAAAAAAAAAAAGAAATGAGATATATTCTTATTAAATGTACTAGTTATCATTACTACAGAGTATAAGACTTGCTACCTGGAAAACGCAGGAGAATCAACTAAAAACTACTAGATCTAGTAACCAAACTCAGGAAGGAGATCAGATAAAAGAATTGAGGGGGAAAAAAAAAAGGAATACTCTATGCCAGTAATAATCAGTGAGTAGTCAACAAAACTTAGTGGAGGCCTAAGATTTGCTAGATGCAGGGGCACTTGAACAGCCAAATAGAGTATGAAAAGAATAACCATCCCTTTTATTAGTCAAAGAAATATAAATTGAAATGATAACTAAATAGCAGAGATAACACTATGATAAATACCTGTACTGGTGAATGAAACAAAACGAGCACTCTCATATATCATTTGTAGGAATGTAAATAAAAACAACTTTACTGGAGGATGATTCTGAAACAGATTTCAAAATCCATAAAATTGGGCATATTTTTGACATAGAGATACCTTTCTAGAAACTTGTCCTAAGGAAATAACCAGAACAGGGTGAAAAGATACATGTATGAATATAGTTATTAAAGGAATGTTTCTAATTGTCGTTCAGTAAAGGCTTGGTTGCATAAATTAGAGTAAACACATTACTATTCAGTCATTAAAATGTGTGTTGTAAAAGAGTATTTGATGACTTGAAAAGATGTTCATGATACTGTGAATAAAAAGATGCAGATTATAAAACATTGTATTGTATAATCTCCCTTATTTGTAAAACTACATGACCCTGTCACCACCACCACATACAAACATATTCTGTGCCTTGGCGATTCCATCTCCCTCCATCCACCTTCTTTAGTGGCTTTCATTGGTATGTGTGAGAACTTTGAACTGGAGCCGTAGGAGCAGGTTAGTCCACAGGTATCTGAAAGGTGAGAATAAAAGTGGTAGAAATGGCAGCATCTGGCCCTTTCCTGATTCCTTTGGGCTGTCCTTGAGCCCAGTGGAGAGAGGGGTAGAGCTAGATTTTAAAGGAGCTGGTTTCTTGAGAAGTTTTATGAGCATGGATGAGTGAATAAAGGCCTAAGTAACCAAGTAAAGAGCAAGTATTGGGTTATGATCATTTTCCCCCTTCTGCAGGGTATCAGATGCTTCCCGGGAGAACAGAGATGGGCCTACTGGCAGCAGAAGTAGTATGAGCGCTAGAATCAAAAGTCTGATTGACACTGGACATTATGGACCAAAAGAATGGAGAAAGACATGTGCCAGAACATAAATCAACTACCTCTCAGTCTTCCACAAATATTCAGATAGCATACTTTGCAGTAGATTAGAATTACTATGATAGCAGTTATAGGGCAATGTAGTTTAACTATTAATGTGACATCAGCTTAGTTCATCTGAAACTATCTTTATTTCACCTTTGTTATTTTAAATGAATATTTCCCCTGGGATAGAATTCTAAGTTGGCAGTTATCTGTGGCAGTTTCAACACAGATGTTATTTCATTGAGTTCTGGTTTCTATCATTTCTATTGAAAATATGAGGCATCATTTTATTGTTTTAAAGATGCTTCTTTATAGTTAATATTTCCTTTTTCTCTGACTATTTTACAATGTTTTCTTGATTTTACTATGTTGGGACTAAGTGTAATTTTATTTATTCTGTTTGCAGTTCAAAGTATGTCTTTAATTAGTGGTTGAGGTTTTTTTGTTAGCTTTAGAAAATTTAACACCATGATTTCTTCAAATATTGTGTCTTCCCCAATCTCTTTCTTTTCCTTCTAGGAGTCCAAGTACACACAGGTTAAATCTTTTGACTATATACTCTCTGTCTCTTTTATTCCTTGTGTTTTTCCTCTCTCTGTGCTTCAGCATGGATATTTTTCACTGATCTGTCTTCCAGTTCACTAATCTCTCTTCATCTGTATATAATCTTCTATTAAAGTTATCATTTAAGCTTTTTATTTAGGTTCCTGTATTTTTCAATCTTAGAATTTCAATTTGATTTTTTAAATAGATTTCAGTTCTCTATTGGAATTTCCATTCTTTCATCTACTTTCTTGAACATCTTAATAGGTTACTTTAAAGTCCGCATCTGACAAATTTAATCTTGATCACCTGTAGGTCTATGTCTATAGTCTATTTTTTCTTGGTCATGTCCTTTAGTATACTTGGCAGCTTTTGACTGAATTATGGGCATTGTTTATGAGAATTTGTAGAGGTTCTGCATCATATCTGGAGGATGTATTTCAGCTTCTTGTGGGTAGTTAGAGTAGGATCACAACACCCTAACCTGGTCTGGGATCAAGATGATTCACAGCTGAGTTGTAATCTTTGTGAAGGCTAATCTATTTCAGCTTTTCTCTTACTCCTAGGGTATAGGTCCCTAGTACAAGTGTGGGATGTTTATCAAGGTCTCTCATCCTTTGCAATACCTGAACTTCAAAGTTTGCTTATCCATACTGTGAGACTACCGAAAGCATTGTTTAATCTCTTAGTCTCTTAGTTATTTATTTTTCCTGCTCAGCTTTTTGGAAGTCTCTTTTTGTTTGGCCTTTTTTTTTTCTTCACTTTTAGCACTTTTCTTATGTCTGGGATTTTATTCCCTCTAGTCTTGGCTGCCTTTGTAGCTTTGAACTCCATTTCATAAAATTTTATCTCTCTAGACCTTGAATTACTGAAAACTCTGTTCAGCTTCTTTGCCAGTTAGCCTCATATTTCTGCCCTGTTTCTCAGCTCTCAGACATGCCCTAATTCTAAACCAGCAAATGACTCAAAGGAAAAAATAGCACGTTACATTGGCCTCACCTTCATGTGTTTCCCTTCTCTTTTCTATCTTGGAATCTCAAGTCCTGGCTGCCTTGGCAGCTTTCTGCTTCCTTTAAACCACAGCATCTGCTTTTTATTCAATTTCTTAATTGTTCCTTGTGGAGAGAACTTCTCTGATAAAAACTACTGATTTATAGTTGGAGGGGGAAGTCCTCCTTGGAGACATTTTGGCTCCTATCTCTTACATATCCCACTACTAATCACTGCTAATAGCTGCAAATCCTGTTGGTGCTACCTTCAAAAATATATTCAGAATCTCCTCCCTTATCATCTTCTTCACTGTTGCAAACCTAGTCCAATCCACCTTAATATCTCACCTTGTTACAGCAAGAGCCTCTTTGGTTTGCTCTGTATCAGCTGTTGTCTACTGCAATCCATATTCAGCACAGAAATGTGAGTGATCTATTGAAAACTTAAGTCACTCCTCTGCTCACAACATTATGGTGGCTATTCATTTTCCTTAGAGTATATTCCAAAGCCCTTATTATGCTGTGGCAGATTGCATTTTTTAACATGGCCACCTTTCCACGTTCAGCCTGCCAATTTCCAAAGTTCCGACTGCATCCACTAAGCCTAAGAAATGACCAGGGCCTTTCTTTAATCTCACTTTGTATTAACCCTCTTTTCTTCACTGATGCTGACCTTACTCCTTCCTTGCCAATCTAGCCCTGTGGTAGCCTCATTTCCTGCCTTTTATGAAGACATAGATTGCCCAGTGGCTCTTGTCTATGTAGCCTACTTTCCACCTAAAATCAGTCTCTAAAATTGCCAGAGTGAAGGAATATTTAAATGCTTTCCCTATTGTTCTCCATATTCTCTTCCCCTATTTTTCCATTTATTTTACTTTTCCTTTCTGTGCAAATGTCTCTTCCTGTTTCCAATGGATCCTAAAAGAGCCTTGCTATCTAAAACTTGCCCTTCTCGATATTACAAACATATAATATAGTCCTGCTACCATATATAACCAGAATAGATGAATAATATTCTCAATTTCTCCCTTGAACCTTGAAGAGTAAAAAATCAATAGAACTCATTTGATTATATCAAATACACTTCCATTCTACACAAAATTCATGTATAGGGATGCAAAGGAAAAAATAAAAGGGATTTTGCATGAAAATGGCCAAATCTGCTTACTTGCTCTTTTCTAAAGGAACCCTTCTAAAGAACATCTCTCTTAGGGGCCAAGCTGTGATGATCACTGTCTTTGAGACATAAGAGGCAATACATAATCACAGAATTGAACCACTCAACAAATCCCAGCATCATAGTCCAAAAGAGTTGCTGTTTCCTGTTTCTTTATTTTTTTATAAAGATATAGACAGCAGTTTATTTTACTAAAGTGCTTCTGAAATAGAAATAAAGAAATCTCTGATGAGATTTTGCTATTGTACACAGATTTTTTAAAGTCAAATTGTCATTCTAAAATGAATCTAATGGGCCAAAAAAAAAAAAAAAAAAAAAAAAGAAAGACAAAACAAACAAATATTGTAGGAGATGTGCCAGGCAGCCAGATGGTGGCAAAAGTGTGAATGTCCTTAGTAGGAACATGCCATCTTCTTAGATAATTATAAGTGAAGTTAGCAACTGAAAAACATATCTGTTGAATGAATTTGGGGCATGACTAACTTAACATTTAAAATGTGCAAGGGTCAAAATAGCAAATGGATAAATTGTGAGGTTATGATTATACCTAAAAGCACAGATTGGGATACAGAGAGTATTTCTGGCAGATGAATTTCATACCTTTTTAACCTTAGAAGTCAAATAAGAAAGAGGGGGCAGGTGTTGCTCAGTGGTTGAATACCAGCTTCCCACATACCAAATCCTGGGTTCAATGGCCGTGGTACCTAAAAAAAAAAAAAGTCAACACCCAACAGATTAACTGAAGATTCCGCACATATATGCAGATCTCAGGTCTCTTTTTTCATCACTTTTGGGGCTCCTTAAAAAATTGGGGAGCCTGCTATTCTTCAACGTTGACTCAGGACTGATGTTAAAAAAAAATCCTTCTTAGATGCCAGCATTTTGTTCAAAATAAGCCCTTAAATTGCATTAGTTTTCTAGTTTGTACCTCAGATGGAAAAGAAAAGGACTGTTAACTGAAGTTCTGTTGATTTGAATATAAGGTTACACAAGCAATCATTTCCCATTAAGTACGTTCTATTTATGTAGCACTCTTTCCCTAAGTCCATTCTCAAGACTAAGAAGCTGTGGGCAGAGTCTGTGTGTTGACATAAATGCTAACTCGGAGTTTCTGAGCTTACAACTCCATTAATTTTTAGAAAGGAAACTTTGCTTGTTTTCCCTGTACAGTGTTAAGTGAAAATGTGGATTCACTTCCTTCTTCCCTGCGATAAGAATAACTCACCTTGAAAGAGTGCTACGGGGAAGAAGTTCTCTCTAGCCCAACCCCTTTCTATGGTTCTCACTAATAGCTCCCTTTGGCTCCTTCTTATGGCTCCTGTAGCAGCTGCTGCCCTCTGTTTGGGCTCCTTTGAATACTGGTTGATAATGACCCTCCCCAGAGGTCCCAATCTCCTGGAGGGTGCCCACCATTTCTCATATCCTCAAGCCACCAAAAATTGCCAGATCCCACTGGGGATATAACAGCATTGCCTGAACAGAGCCATCCTTACTCTGTTGAGCCCACCAGGATGACATAACTCTTACAAAGAATATTCACAGTCTTATAAAGTTACTTTGGGGAAGCAAGTCTTCACGGCACTGCAAGATATCTATCGCACTTTCATCAGGTATTTAATACGTATTACTCCCAGAGGCAGATCATAGATTCCTCAACTGTCTTTTAGCTCAGGGTGAGCATTTCTGGTTCCCAAGGCTACCCCTCCAAGGGCAAAGCAGTCTAGAGCCCTTAACTTCCTCCTGGAAGGAGTGGACCTCAGGTGACTAGAGTATTTGGCAAACAAGCCACATTCCTCTTCAGACATTCCTCCATATTGGGCACAGGAACAACAAGTACCTTAAACCTAAAAAAAAATCTCCAGGAAACCCACAGCTCCACAAGAAAAGTATGCAAAAGAAATCCCTTATGTACTATGACACAGCTTTGTACACAGGTACACATGACCCTGCAATGCTTGCCTGTGTGTGTGAGTGCATAAATACATAGAAAACATTTACTGTTCAGATCTGTGCGAGTTTGTGTGTGTGTGTTGTGAAGTACTCCTTGAAAACACCATTTACATTCTCTCTCTCTCCCATTCCAGTTATATCTAGAGCCAAAACTAAGTTTAAGGTTTACATCTGAGGTCAAAGGCACAAGAAGCAGGACATAGAATACATAGACAGGAGGCAGCAGAGTCTACAGAAAAAGGACTATCCTGAGCTTTAAAATAAGTTCAGGTTTTGCTGTGTCATGGACACAATTCTGCCTTTGATTATCTGGTTTTCTTATCTATACAATAGAAATGACTATATATATATATCCAGTGGAGTCACAAATGCACTAAAACCATACTCCAATGTTTGAGAAAATGTGCACTCTTTGTTTTTCCTACTACTGATCTGACTTCCTTCATAAGTCCCCACAATGCTAGGAAGTGGCAGGGGGTGGCATTATATTGCAGACCAATTCAGTAAATGCTGTCCAATTCAATAATTTATACAGTCTCTTTAGATAAAGTGTCAGCCTAATTTGCATAAAATGTATAGAATTGTATTTTTCTGACTTTCTCTACTCTGTTCCTTTCTAGGATGATGTTTGGCCACATGGGGTGGTAGTATGATTCAAGTGAACTCATGGTGGCAGAGGAGATACTGGGTCCTCAGTTGCTCTCAATTACCCTTGGACTGAAGACACATGTTGCCTGACCAGCCCTGTCCTCGTGTCCCTGTGTAGTATGCTGGTATCTGCTGATGGCATCTGCTACTCATGTAACATATGGTCTGGCCTCTCAGTTTGACAGGGCCTGGTCATACTTTCCAAATGTATGACACCTGCCATCTCCTTTATGGTATGACTATGATTCCCGCATTATCCCTGTCAATTCAGCAACTATTGGTTTGGTACCACTTTTTCCCACCTGGGAAAGTCTAACCAAAGTTCTCCATCTTAACTCTCAGATAACTGCCTATCACTCCCACTCTAAGGGCATGTGGGAAATTTTGGGTTCTGTATATTCCATTTGGGACATGATGATATTTTGAGTGTATGCAAGCCTGCTCCCTGCATAACCATACTATTCTGTGCTCCAGGTTGCAAATACCACTTGTGTCTTAGTTTGCTAGGGTTGCTATAACAAATACCACAGACTAGTTGGCTTTTTGGAGGGTAGAAGTCCAGAATCAAGGGATCAGCAGGCCATGCTTTCTCCAAAGTCTGTAGAATTCTAGTGATGGCTTGCCAGCAACCATAGCTCACTATCTGATACCGTCTCAAGGCCATCTGATTCCTTCTATCTCCTCCTCTCTACAAATATCCTCTGCTTATCAGGACTCTAGTTATATTTGGCTAAGGCCCAGCCTGATGTAGTTTGACCTCATCTTAAAAGAATCTTTGAAGATTCTATTTATAAATGAGTCCACATCCATAGAACCAAGGGTTTGGATTTTGTGGAGGGCATGATTCAATCCATAACAACCTGCAAGGAGATTTCCTCTCACAATCCTAGGTGAGAAGCTAGGAAGAAGCCCTTCTGTCCTAAGTGTTTTCCTCAGTATCTCAAGTGCTTTCCTTCACCTCTTGACTTTCTGTCTAGAGGGGGAGATCAGGACAGTTTGCCTCTCACGTTGTCTTTTCTTGCTTTTTCTACTTTTCTCTTCTCACAGTACCTGGACTAGAAAAGGAAGGCATACCTCTCTCTCTTCCTGTAATGATAATTAAACCTAAAGATGTAATGGCTCAAAATAATAGAAGCTTGACTCCCAGTTGACCAAGATGATGACATAAGACATTCCAGGTTTCTGTTCCCCCACAGAATCTTTGAAAAACTAACAAAAACTGGCAGAGCCTCTTCCTCAAACCTCCAAAAAAAATAAAGGGATGCAATTACTAGGCAAGTGCCAAATCAAGAAAATATAACTTAAAAAAGGTTGGAGAAGCTCATAGCACACTTGCTGGACCTTCCCCAACACCTCTGCTGTGCAGTGTGGATTCAGCCTGAGCTCCCATTGTAGGTCCCTGGCATTGTAGGTTCTGAATAGAACAAATTAATCCCTATGCACATATTGGGTTTCCTGTAGGTTAGTGACAATCTATCAGGCGACAGTATGGAAGACTCAACCAGCATACTCATCTCTGGATTACCCTCCCAGAACTATCCATATAGGCAGAAGCAGTGTGCTCATAGCTAAAGCACTGTAAGAAACAATCCAAATGAAGTGGGCTGGGAGGAGGATTACTGGATTTAAGAGATACAATAGAGCACCCAGGAGGGTAGAAAGTCTATTTCATAGGGAGTTGAGGGGGCACTGGGATTCCTGTAAATGGGGGAAATTCCTGAGGCCAGGAGTGAGCACAAGCCCAGGATAAGACATAGACACCTGCATTTATTCCCTTGGGCTGATCTTCTTGATAGGAGGGCTAAAATCTGAAGAAGAGCACCAGCCAACACAGAGCCAACTTTCAAAGACTATGAAAGATGTTTTTATGTTAAATCCTGGCTCTCAAGGAAATCTGTCATATCACTAGCTGGATATAAACTTAAGGAACAGACAATTCAAGAACTAAATCCCAGAATTAATATATAAAAACATTAAAATGTGCAGTGTGCAGCAAAAGATTACAAAACAAACAAAACAAAACAAAACAAAACTAGGAAAGATGAACCCACCAAAGGGAATGAAATAAAACTTGGAAAACCATCAACAAAGAAGACAAAACTTTGGACATGCCAGACAAAGTCTTTTAAAACAATGATCTACAATACTCAAAGAGATAAAGGAAAATGTGGAAAAAGAATGAAAGGACATCAGGAAAATTATAAATGAACAAAATGAGAATATCAACAAAGAGATAGAAATTATTCAAGGGGATGTAACAGAAATATTGAAGACTACAATAACTGAAATAAAAAAATTCCTTAGAGGGTTTCAACATCACATTAGGGCTAGCAAAAGAAAGAATCAATGAACTCAAAGATAAGACAATTGAAATGATTTAGGTTGAGGAACAGAAAGAAAAAAGAATGAAAATAAGTAAACAGAGCCTAAGAAACTTGTGGGGCACCATCAAGTGTACCAATATATGAATAATGGAGTGCCAGAGGAGAAAGAGAGAAAGGAGCAGAAGGAATATTGAAAGAAACAGTGGTAGAAAACTTCCCAAATTTAACAAAGGATATGAATATATACATTCAAGAAGCTCAAAAAAACCCCAAACAAGCTAAACTAAAAAAGAACCATGCTCAGATATATAGTGGTCAAACTAACAAATGCCAAGGACAAGGAGAGAATTCTGAAAGCTGTAAGAATAAACAACATGTTGGGGCCGGCTCGATAGCCCAGTGGATAGGGTGCTGGCATACCACATGGGAGGCCCTGGGTTCGATTCCCGGGGACCTCTCCTAGTGGGCAGACCGCCTTGAGAATGGCAAGCCGCCATGGGCGGGCCGGAGCCGCCGTGGGCCGGGCAAGAAGCTGCCACGGACAGGGCAAGAGCCGCCACGGGCAGGGCAGGTCGTCCGCGGATGGAGCGCAGCCAGCCACCCGCGAACTGAAGCAAGCGCCGGCCGTGAACGGACGCAGAGACCGCCCACAAGCGGGGAAAGCCGCGCCTGCGCAGTGACCACTCTCGGCGCGTCGCCGCAGTGGGGGGAAGGGGAGATATGTAATAAAATAAATAAATCTTAAAAAAAAAAAAACATGTTACATACAAGGGAGGCTCAATAAGATTAAGGTCAATTTTTTATCAGTAGCCATGGAAGCAAGAAGGCAGTGTGCTGAAATATTACAACTCCTGAAAATTGCCAGCCAAGAATTTAATATCCAGTGAAACTGTCTTTCAAAAATGAGGGAGAAATTAAGACATTCCCAGATAAACAAAAGCTGAGGGAGTTCATCCCTACTCGACCTGCTCTACAAGCAATGCTAAAAGGAGTTCTTCAGACAGAATGGAAAGGACACTAGATAGTAGATCAAAGTGGCATAAAGAAATAAAGACCTCCTACAAATGTAACCATTGGGTAATTGTAAATGCCAGTATTATTGTATTGTATTTTTGTTATGTAACCATACTTTTTACTTCTTGCAGATTTGAAAATGCAAATGTATAAAAAGTAATGATTTAGCTATAGTTTTGGACATACAGTGTATAATACATAATATAAGCACCAGGACAAATGGGGGATGAAGGCAATAGCAACAGTGTGTATGCTATTGAAGTTTAGTTGGTATCAAGTCAACTGTGATTGTTATAGATTTGGGGATGTTAAATTTTAGCCCCATGGTAAACACAAAGAAATTATCTGAAATATATACAGAGGAAAATGAGAAGGCACTCAAAAGGGTACACAACAAAACGTCACATATGGGGGGGGAGGCATCTGGAAGATGGCATCAGAGTAGGTAGGCAGGGCTCAAAACTCTCTCACAAAAATAATGGAAGAAGGGCAAAAAGTTGTTTGAGGGAGTTGCTTTGGGGATCTGCAGACCAGAGAGTGCTACGCATCATCCAGGAGGGTGAGTAACAGAGAGATGAAGAAGCCAAAATGAAAATTGTGAGTTACTAGCCCATACAGCTGGGAATAGCACCCATCTCCCACCCTCAAGGCAAACAACATGGATAAAACCTGTGGCTCACTGCAGCCAGCTGAGATGGGAACAGATGTCCTTCCCACTGGGAAGAAGTAGGGTGTGGCAGAGGGTGGAGAGTGGTTCCTCTTCAGTGAATCTGGCAAGCAGAGAAGCTCTGAATCTTGGCTCTGGCTAGACTAGAATCTTAGGCAAGTGAAGATTGAAAGAGACACCGCTGTGGTAAGATTCACTGAAGAGCATCGTCTGCTAGAAGGCCAGGAAACTGAAAAGAGAAAAAAAAAAACAAACGCTTTTTGGAGTCTCATCTGAGACCACTTGGATTGGATATGCACCCCATTAGTGAGCCCCTGGCCCTATTTTTGATAACTTAAACTGTACAATTTTAAAGACTTACAATAAGTTGAACCAAAAATCAAAGAAGAGCTGTGAAACAAAACCACTGACAAGAGAGAGAAATTGACCATCAGAATAAATTTACCAACATTTTCAGATGCCTATATATCAGCAAAAAATTAAAAGCCATACAAAGAAACAGGAAGAGATGGCCCAGACAAACGAACAAACCAAAAATCCTGATGAGACACAGGATTTAAGGCAACTAATCAATGATAATCACACAAATATCCCAAATCAATTCAAGAAGTTGAAAGAAAATATGACTAAAGAAATAGAGGGTATTAAGAAGACACCAGGTGAGCATAAAGAACAATTTTAAAGCCTGCAAAGTAAAGTAACAGAGCTTATGGGAATGAAAGACACAATAGATGAGATGAAAAGTACAATAGAGACACATAACAGCAGATTTGAATTGGCGGAGGACAGAATTAGTGAATTGGAGGACCAAGCATCTGAACTTGAAAACACAGGAGAACAGAAAGAGAAAAGAATAGAAAAAAGATGCAACAGGGACTTGGGGAATTGAATGACAAGGCAAAATGCAGAAACATATGTATTATTGGTATCCCAGAAAGAGAAGAGAATGAAAAAGAGGCAGAAAGAACATGTGAGGAAATAATGACTGAAACTTCCCAACCCTTGTAAAAGTCAAAAAGCCAAATACGGGATTCCCATACACCACAACTTCTCTAATGAAGAAAAAAAGTCAAATAAGTATCTAAGTAGTCATTACCAGAAGAATTGAAAAACAAAAAAAGGTATAAGTATACAAAGACCAGAAATCAAAATGGCAGAAGAAAGTCCTGCATTATTAATAGACACTTTAAATGTAAATGGATTAAATGCTCCAATCAAAAAGCAGAGATTGGCAGAATGTCTTTTAAAAATTTAAAAAGTTTTTTTATATTTATTTTAAAAAATTTTTCACATTTATTGAATAACCCAATCCTTTAATTTAATTTTATTTTTAGTTTTTTTTTAAGTTTTCATATATTTTAGCTCTTACATTTAAACATCATTATTATTTCATTTTCCTATTGTAATTGGCTCTAGTATTGGCTTTATCTTTGAAGAAGCTTTGGATCACAGAAGGGTTATAACAGGGGTGGGAGGGGATCATTGATAGGGGTGTCAGGGTTGGGGGTGCATGGTAGGAATTTCACCTGAACATATAGAAAAGATATATAAAATTGTTCAAATGCTCACAGGGCATGGTCACAGGGGGTGGAGAATCACTCAATAAATGAGAGAATACTGAATTCCCATCCTGGAGAGCTCTGCCATATTCTCCAAGGGAGTAGCAACAGCCCCCCAAGTGCAATGGCAGTGTCTGGCAAAGGAGGAAAATCCATTGATGGGCCCTTGTTATTGATGAATAGCCTTATGAGTCTTTGCTCTTGAAATTGAAACAGCCTATTGTTATGGGGTGCCTAAGAGTTGCCTCCTGAGAGCCTCCTTGTTGCTCAAATGTGGCCTCTCTCTAAGCCAAACTCAGCATATGAATGCATTACCTTCCTCCCAGCATGGGACATGACCCCTGGGGATGAGCCTCCCTTGTAACAAGGGATTACTAACAAGTGCCAATGGGCAATACGACTGGAAAAAGACCTTGAATAAAACGGGGAAAAGGTAAAGACAAATTAATTCATAGGGCTAAGGGTCTTCAAAGTGAGTCGGGAGGTCATCCCAGAGGTAACACTTCTGCACATCTCAGTAGGACCTCATAGGCTTCCAATTCGGATATCACCCCAAACAGAGGGACTCCTGAGGGCTCTGGAGACATCCAGGTCCTATATTAGGGCTGATAGCCCCATAGTTTGGTGCCTTATCAGTGGCCCTAATTTGGATTCCTTGCTCCTGAGAGTGACAGAGTCTGACCCAAATATGTCTTCCCTGCACATGGTCCATCTGTCTCTTCTATGCAAACCTATATGTGGTGCTGGAGTTTGTAGGTGTACTTCCAGAGAACAGAGTCTTCGGGCTGTCCATGTGCCAGCTGGGTCCAGAAGCTCGGGGGAGTGGCAACTCCTACTCCACAACTCAATGGACTCACCCAGGACACCTAGTGAGGAGATGATGATAGACAACGGCTATCCCGGGGAATGGAGAGAGTCTGCAGCTGCAGGCAGGATAATCCCATCCATCTTATCCATGGGATATAAGCCTCCTCTCACTTGGAGGTGGAGTGGACATCACCATCTCAGACTCCTCAGGATTGGGTGAAAGGCTATGGACTAAAGTTGATTTACTGGTATTCTGTTATAGACTTATTGTGATTCATGCAATGGAAGAAATTACAACATTGATGTGGAGCCAGTGGCCACTGGATGCTTTGGGGGCAGGGAAAGGGAAAACAATTGTAATACAGGGGCTTTTTTGGGATTTGGGAATTGTCCTGAGTGACATTGCAATGACAGATAAAGGCCACTTTATATCATCATATAACATGCAGAACTGTGTGGGAGAGAGTGTGGTCTACAATGTGAACTATGGTCCGTGTTTAGTGGCAAAGCACCAAAATCTGTATATCTATTGCAGGTGATGTGCCACACTATTGAAGGATGTTTATGTGGGAGGTTGTGGGAGGTGTGGAAGGGGGAGGCATATGGGTATCCCTATAATTTTTGTGTAACATTTATGTTATCTAAGTATCTTTTAAAAAATAAAAAAATATTTAACTTAAAAAAATACATGACCCAACTTTATGCTGTTTACAAAAGACTCACCGTAAATTCAAAGATAAAAGTAGGTTGAAAGTGAAAGGATGGAAAAACATACATATGGTATGCAGGTAGTAACCAAAACAGAGCTGGGTTAGCTATACTATTATCAGATAAAATAAACGTCAAGTAAAAAACAGTTATAAGGGACAAGGAAGAACACTATATGCTGATAAAGGGGTCAGTTAAACAAGAAGACATAATAATTATAAATATATATGCACCTAATAGCAGAGCCCCAACATATATGAAGCAAATATTAACAGATTTAAAGGGAGAAAAGGACGATTCTACATTAATAGTAGGACCTTTCAAAACAGCATTTTCAATAATGAATAGAACATCTAGACAGAAGATCCATAAGGACATAGAAGACTTGAATGGTACTCTAAACCAACTAGACCTAAAAGACATATATATATATACAACACTAGAACAGCAGAATACATATTCTTTTCTAGTGCACATGGGTCATTTTTCAGGACAGACCATATATTAGATCACAAAACTAGTCTCAAAAAAGTTTAAAATATTGAAATTATACAATATATCTTCTCTGTCTACTATAGAAGGAAGCTAGAAATCAATAATAGAGTGAGAACTGGAAAATTCACAAATATGTAGAAATAAATTAGGAAATATCTATTAGGGAGTAGGGTACTGATTCATTTTTTTTATTGATACAGAACAAGTTACCCCCAAAACTTAGCAGCTTAAAACAATACTCATTTAACTATATTTCATGATGTGGGTTCAGAATTTGGGAAGGGCTCTGTCGCACAGTTCATCTCTGTTCTACATCGTATCAACTGGGACAGCTCTACAGGGGTTAGATGATATCCTTCCAGAATAATTTACAAATATGACTGGCAAATTTATGCTGGTTTTTAGGGACCTCTCAACACGGCTGCTTAGGCTTCCTCCAGAGCATTACACACTTATTAAACAAATAATAACTGAGCACCTACGATATTTTAGACACCATTTTTAGATCATAAGAATCCATCAAGAATGACCAAATCCCTTTGTTTGTGGAGTCTATATTCCAGTAGACTTACATCACAATATTTAGCCCAGTGTTAAAACTTTATAAATACTTTAAGATTGGGAAGGAATTCAATTATTATAAGCTCTAAAATGTGAGGTAATTTTCAGCTCTTTAGTCTTCTAGAAAAAAAGTATATTGATTCTGATAAGATGAAGCTTGTAAAAAAAAAAAGTGAAAACATATCACTTACTAATTACACTCAAAGTATTGCTACAATTAGTCACTATTGGAAATGTGAAAATATCCCCCAATTGGATATTTTTCTTACTTATTCTCCCTCCTCTCTCTTATCACAGCTGATTCACTTTGATACCAATTTCCTTATTTTAGTTGGATACATTACTAAAGTGTGTTTGTCATAAATTTCTATTAACTGCTAATGTGAAAGGTCTCCTTTACACTCTTCCACAGAGGATACTAAATATAGTGACCAACTCCAGTTGCTATTCGATAATAAATTATAACAGTTAATAAAAGGTAGAGTGTATCACTGAAATAAATACAAACATATTCTAGAAAAAATACTTTTAAAATATTTTCTTTAATAAAAACAATGTAAAATATATTCTTCAAAATATTTTGATAGTTTATATAATTTCCAGGTAAAGTCTTAATAGCTTTAAGTATTTAATTACATCTTGTGGTTGTAACTTTTTGTAATCAGGCAATTGTTTCAATAAATACATAAATACCAGCTAGAGTTGGTGAACAACAATGATAGAATCAGTATATAATTCTATAGCACACTTTTAACGCTATTCCATACATTCAAACACATTCTCTTATTTTATTTAGCCCTCAACTATTTGCAAGAAAAGTAATGCACTGTGAATAAGCTCAAACTTGGATAATATTATGAGGTTTTCAGATTGAACTGTGGAAAATTAACAGTGAAGGGGCACTGGGAACACTCAGTATTATTCCATCACTGAATTACCGTGCCACCTTGAGCAGGTTTTTTAACTGTCTGCTCCTTAATCATTTACCGTCCGTTCGATGGGAAAACTTCCTCCATGGTTTTATAAAGATTAGATAATAACTATAAAGTAGATTCTGGGGAAAAAAGCTCTTGGCAGAGGTCTAGTAGAGATAGATAATAGTTTATTATTAACCAAGAAAATGGAATCAGACTATCCAAGTTATGGGAAGCAGTAATGGCTGAGGGGACCAAGGCATGAGTTTGTCCATAATAGGCAAAACCAGGCAGAATTAGAAGGAACAAAGAAAATGTGATGTGTAACACTGGCCCTGAACTCCTTCGTGCTACCAAGACCTCCTTAAACCTCACACATTTATAGTGCTGTGGCACTATAAAATAAGAAAACATGAAAATATGCTTTTTGAGCATAAGCACTTAAACTTTGGGAAACATTAATTAAATGCACTGGTAGGAAAATGGAAGGTTTATTAAAGAATCATTCCTTCTACTTGTAGCCAGTATTCCCAAGGTCAATCAACATCAGGGAAAGGAGGTGTTGAGAACAATGCACAACGGGGAATACTGTACTGCAGAGCTGGAAAATTTGTTTCTGTAACAGGTAAATCTCCAGCGTGATTTTCCAAAAGCAGCCCTTTGAAGGAAGAGTATCTCCCTTGAAGGCAATGAGGTCACTTAATCAGAAACAAGCTGGGGATATCTGACCTGAAAGTGAACTTAGATTAGGGTGTGAGACTATAGATTAAATCACCTTTCTGAAAGCCAACCAGGAAGTCACCATTGGAAAAATGAAGATATGATATTACTATAGAGCCAGTACATTAATTGGCCTTAATATTTATTCCAAGAGGATCCCTATGAAAACATGGTAATATCCCAAGAAGTCAAAATCCTAGGAAGGTTGGTGGCTACAGGTGCGTATTGCAGGCGTATTTTACAAAAGTTCCATGTGATTGTGTTTTTATTTAAAGATACAAGCTCACTTCCCTGGTAAAAGAATTGCATTGTGAATTCTTTTGTAAAAAGAAGAAACTTTTGACAAGGGGAGACTTACCAATCAATTGATGCTTTTAAGTGTAGTATTTGCTTAAGATGTGATATTTACCTATAGGTAGTAAGAAGCACTCTATCTAGGCAAATTCAATCAATAAATATTTATGTGAGCACCTACCATGTGTAAGCATTGTGTTTACTCTGTAAGGTTTAAAAGAACGAGTAAGACAGCACCTCTCATTGAGCTCATAATTTAATGTGGAAAACAGATTATGCACTGAATTACAAACAGGATATTTTTTTTTCTTTTAATGTAGAACCAGGAAGAGAAGATGAATGTGCTAGCTGGGTAGAATTAAGAAATATTTCATGGAGTCGGTGATATTTGAGTGGGTCCTAAATACCGAGTAGGATTTTTAACAAGTGGTAGAAGGAGGGAAGAGTTTTCAAGGCAAAACAAAAAATAGCACCAGCCAAAAGCCCATTGTATATTCTAAGCTGTAGGAGTGGCGTTGTGCAGCAAGTTTTCGTGGTGGGGAGTGGGAAGTCAGGAGGGTGTCCACCAAGATGAGGAGTTATTTTCCTGCACTGTGTAGATAACAGAGGATCATTAAATGTTCTTGAGAAAAGGAATGGCATGGTTTAAACAGAATTAAATGGTAATGTGGTGAATGAAGGGGGATAAAGCAGAGACTTTGTGGACAGATAAAATGACATACTTGTTAGGTTAATTGGATAATACATATAAAGCATTGAGTAAATTTACAAAGAATCAAACTAAGAGTAAATTGTCATTATTATTTTGGTTGAGGAAAGAGATGATGAGCACCTAAACCATGGAAATGTTAAAGGCCGTAGGGAACAGCAACTATTGGAGAGACATTTTGGAGGTAACAATAGTGGTAATAAAACAACATTTATTGAGTGGATACTATATGCCAGTCACTGTTTTAAGTGCTTTGCATGTATTGCTTCATTTAATCCTTATAATCCCTTAAAAGGGGTCAACCATTTTAAAGATCTAGAAACTGAGCAAAGAGACATTAATTAATTTGCCCAGGTCTCACAGCTGGTAAATGGTGAAGCCAGGCAATGAATTCAGGTAGTCTAGCTCTAGAGCTTTTGCTTTAAACTAAAAAGATGGACTCTCAGATATAACTATACAAGGAGGTGACATATTTATGTAGTGGTGAGGGGACAGGAGAAGTAAAAAATGGTTTAGAGTGGCTGTTCTCAAAGTGTGTTTTGTAAACACTAGTTTTTCAGAATGTTAATAGCTATTATGCAAAAAGGGACCCAACATCAAATAAAATCCTGAGGTAAACAAAACAAAACATTCTCTACTGCAGGATACCTAAGGGCTTTTGACAGTCTGGTTTTCAGTATGAACCTCCAAGAAATTTCCCAAACTTATTTGACCATAAATCTTTTTTTTTAAACATAAGCTTTTGGGGGATTAGTATTTCTGGAACACAATCTGGAAAATGACCTGGGTACTAGATACAGCAGCAATAGTCTTGTGGATAAAAATGCCTTTTGGTTTGGGCATCATGACTGTCAGATGCCTCATGGGAAAACGCACAGTAGAATGTTGCAAATTTGAATCTTGAGAGATGGACCAGAAATTAAAATGTAGATGTGCCAGTCCCTCATGTGTGGTGACCATAAAGACTTGAGCTTAGTGGGAATGGCTAAGCTCGCCTAGAGGAAGAGTGGAAGATAAGACTGAGGGATAAATTTTTCGGTGCTGCCTACATCCCCTGGCAGTTTGTGCAGGACCCAGCTGAAGTTTAGTTGATATTTAAAACTGATAATGTTTTGTTAAATTATTTCTATAATGATGAATTATCTGTCAAATTTCAGCATATCTCTGTATAAGTTAACCCACAGGTAGTCTTGTAATAGCCATATATCTTCAGTACAGCTGACCAAGAAGGAGCATGAATTTCTTAATTCATAAAAACATTAACGTGGTTAATTCTTCTTTTCTTGTGAAAGACGGTCTCTAATATGAACACAGCATAACTCAACCTTAGTGCAAAATATGAATCCATGGATAGCTTTCCAAATGTCACTTGTCCCCAAGACTGTCTTATTTAAATGGAAGGAAACACTGTTATTTCCCATATTTGAGTATAGCCTTGAGTTTTATACAAGCGATCTATTACTTTAATCCATGGCAACAGAGATTCCCTCAAACCAAATAGTTCCAGGAGGATCTATTTTAGCAACAACATCTGTGAACCATTCTAACGGCTTGCAATAAAAAATCAAATCATATAATATCCGACCAGAAATAACAAAAGCCAAATTGGATTCCTCCCTGGAAAATAAACTTCAAATTATGTTTTAAACCTACAGACTTTTACAGGGAATTTTTAAAATCATATTTAATTCATTTAAAAACAAGTAGTTTCAGGCAAATATATTATTGAATCCTAAATCTCTGTGAAGATATGCTTCCAGAGTCAAGGCCAGTGTTAACCTCAAAAGAAATTATTTAAGGAGAGAGAAGTTCAGCTAAATTTTTTTCATTTTCCCAGCCCCTACCCAATTTATTCCATACACCTTTGCTGGGTAAACGTACCTAAAGCACAGCTCTTGCTCCTGTAATTCTTCTGATGCAAAATCTTAAGGGATCCCCCAATGCAGATGAGAAGCCCAAATCCCTTAGACTGACATCAGGACTCAGGAGGCCCTGGCCCCTGTGTGGCTTTCTGTTATGAACTCCTTCGCTCCACTTCCTGCCCCAGAGACTCCAGCCTCGTTTACAGCACACAACCCCTGCTTTTCCTCTTTCTTTCCTTATTCTTCTTAGATTACTTTTCTCACCTCACCTCCAGCTAGAGGGAAATTTCTTCTTCTCCTGCCTCCTGTGCTGTTTCATATAGAACTCAATGCACTTGCCTACTTTCCAAGGTGGATTCTTGCTATATAGAAAGGCTATCGAGTGTGGCAGAAAGAGTCATGCACCCTTGGGCAACAGTTGGAAGCCAGTTTCAAATACCATCTGTGTGTCTTATTAGCTAAGTGGCCTTTGGCAAGTCCCGTACGCTGGCTGAATCTCAGTTTCCTTATTTGTAAAATGGAGATAAAATGTGTAAAGTTCTTTAGCACACAGGCATTAATATATATTAACCCCATTTTTCAACAGATCTTTATCCCATTTTCCTTTCTGAGTGAGTATATATTATCTCCACAAAAAGACTATAAAATTGGAGAAAATTCCCTACTTCGTAAGGTTATTAAAAGAATAAAAGAGATAATGTATATAATGCACATGGTCTAGTTGCTGGCACAGAGTATAATTAATGGCATCTCTAGCATCATGATCATTGTTTTAGGAATGTAAACCTCCGTAAGCAAGGGTTATGGGTTGAACCGTGTCCCTCCATTAAACATGTTCAAGTCCTAACCCCCGTCTCATGAATGTGACCTAATCTGGGAACAGGGTCTTCGAAGACATGATTAGTTAAGAAGGGGACAAACTGGGTTAGAGTGGGTCCTAACTCAACATGACTGGTGTCCTTTATAAGAAGGGGAAATTTGAACACAACTGCAGACAGACGACAGTGAGAATACTGTGTGATGATGGAGGAGGCAGGGATTGCAGTGATGCATCTACAAGCTGGGGACCACTATGGATTGCTGGAAAACACCAGAAGCCTGAAAAGGCAAGGAAGGATTCTCCCTTAAAGGTTTCAGATGGGGCATGACCTTATTGATACCTTGATTTCAGATTTTTAGCCCCAAGAGCTGTGACACAATAAATGCATTTTTTAAGCCACCCAGTTTATCATACCAAAGTATGATAACAAATTATGGCATCCCTAGAAAAATGAAGACAGAATTTGTATGTAATTTATCTTTGCATCCTGCAGGTGCTTAGTAGATGCTCAATTAAGATTTGTGGAATGAATAATTCCATGGGATTGCAGTCTGTGAAATAAGAAACAATGATCTGGGCAATTACAGAGAAGGGCACGTTTGGTAGATTTTATTCCTAAGGGAATTCACTTAATAAACATTTGATGAAATTTGGCACCCAAAGCAACACCCAAAAACAAAAGGCACAGAGCACATGAAAAAAGATTTTAAAAAGAAAAGGAAAGAGAAGAATTATTTTATGATGAGTATCTCATCCAATGATTATCAGAACAAGTGGAAAAACAAAGAAAAATAATAAAACATGCTGAGTTCATGAGACTGAATCCTGCAGCAGGCGGGTCCTTGGCCCAGGATCTAGCGATCAATATCAAGTCCTGTCTGGGAAGCTAAGGGGTGGAACAGTGCAGCAAGTCCCCAATCAGTTTCTGGGCATCAGAACACAGAAAGGCTGTGAGCAGATTTAGGGAGGTACCAGAACTGGAGGACAGGGAGGAAATGGGGAGAAGGGAGGGAGAAGGGAAGGCAATAAACTTAATTCCTGAGGGCAGGCCTGATTTTTCTGGAGCACCTTTTAAAGAGTCAAACATGAGCCTTGTGAGAATGCTGGGAGGGCCTCACAGCAGGTGCCCCAGGTGGCTGAGGAGACAGCAGTTGAGGGAGGGTCCCCTTTCCCATCTTTCCACTCTGACCAATCGGTTTTTAGAAGAAACAAAGCTCATAAATCTTTTCCCCTGATTTAACCAGGAGAACAATATTTTTGGAGGGGTAGGATAGAGGTGCTGGGGGGGGGGGGGGGGGCTTACAGCCACATTTGTCTGGGCCCCACTTACATTCAGATGGGCCTGCTGGGGACAGATGGTGTTTAATGAAAACTAGATTTTTAAAAAAAACGTCTAAACAGGGGGTTCATAATCAGGAGTCTGTGAGCTCGGATTGAAATTCAAAAAAACATTATTCTTGTGGGGATGTGTTGGGGCGGGTATGGTATATTTATTAAATCATACACAGTATACTGTGGACTTAGTAAGGGGTCTGTGGCTTTTCACATGACTGGCAAAGGAGTCCATGGAACAAAAAAGGTTAAGAACCCCAGGTCTAAACTAAAAAAACCATTATTTTTTTCCAGCTCCTCCTAGTCTTCTCATATATGACCTTTGCCTGGTCCAATCTACTGGCCTTTGGCTCCCCTTTGGATCAATTTCCTTGTAATTTTCAAGGACTGTGTGTATCTATTTGAGTCACTGAATAAAATCAGATATTTTCTTGCTCTTTTATAGTGACCATTTGCATGTGGATTCTCAAAATTGTTCCATGATCATATTAAAAGTTAATGCTCAATGGTTATATCTCTCGAGTTAGCCCCAAAGGACAAAATAAAATGAACTTTAATAAATGATTCAGCTGCTGGAAAGAAAAGAATTCCTTGCCCACAAAATCCTGAAGACAACCTTCCTGCTTTGTTCACATCTAGCTTCCTTAGGCTTCCATGGTGGATTGTGTGGGCTAGAAAGGCAGTAAATGTCTAGAGGGGGATGGCAGATTCAGAAGAAGGATGGAAAATATTTCAGTCATATTGCAGTGAGTGATGAATAGACACACGTTGCTTTTTGCTTATGGAATTTACAGTATAATGTAGAATATGGAATTTATATTCTAATTGAAATAAACAAGTAACCCAGAAAAGAAAATATGGTGATATTTCATGAGAAGTTCTAGGAAGGTAATAAACAGCAAAAACACAGAAAAAAGAGAGGGATTCTTAGAAAAGAAATGCCCCAGAATAGGGAGCCAAGATTACACTAGAGTGAGCAAACATCGGTACATATTATATTTCAATGCACAGTTTCTTGTTTTTGTCCATAGACAGCCAGTGTGATGCTTATGCTAAATAGGCTCTGGAAGAAGGAAGGGGATTAGCTCAATTCATCTTCCAGCTGTTTGACACCTCTTCTTCCTCTCTCCTTGCCTAGAGTCCTCACTTCCTTGTCTACCAGTGTCTTAGTTTCCAATTGCAGCTGTAACTAATGACCACAAATATAGTGGCTTAAACCAAAACACGTTTGCTATATTACAGTTCTCTGGGTCAGAAGTCCAACACGGGGCTTAAATCAAGATGTCATCAGGGCTGCACCCCTTTTTGAAATCTCTAGGGGAGTATCTGTTTCTCTGCCTTTTCCAGCTTCTAGAGGCTGCTGCATTCTTTGGCTCATAGCCCCCTCCTCCATCTTCAAGGCCAGCAACATAGCATCCCTCTGACCCTGCTTCTGTTATAACATCTCTTTCTCTGACCAATGTCAAAGGAAGCTCTGCAGGTTTAAAGATTTGTGTGATTTGTTTGTACCCACCTAGATAATACAAGATATCTCCCCATCTCAAGGGCCATATCCTTAATCACTTCTGCAAAGACCTTTTTGCCATGTAACCTAACATACTTACAGGTTCTGGGGAGCAAGATGTGGACAACTTTGGAAGCCATGATTCTGACTCTCACGCCCATGTAACCAAAGCTTCCATGTTCCTTTCAGGAGTATTAAAGCTGGTCCTCAATGGCAAAGCCATCATTCCCTCAGCTGTTGGCTAAGGGAATTATTGGGAAATAAGTGAAATAAACAAATTCACACTGAGTTTGTAATGGCTGTTAGAGTCTATAGTTTCTTTTGGCATTGGATTATGAACCTTATTGAAAATCTCTAAAAGGTAGAATTTCTGGCAGTATTAAGGATAGATTAATACTTCTTGATTTCAACCTGAGTGTTCTCTTTTCAGAAGAATTATCTCATAATAGGGAAGGAGGAGAGAGTAAACAAACTCTGGATTTTCCCTTTGGTAGTGGAGGGGGAAGAACTACTTTGTTTTCCCTTCATCATCCAGTCAATTTTCTTTAGAGCCAAGGTCCAAACAATCTTGGTATGGTCCTGGTTTTAACATCTGAGTGACCTAAGCTAACTCACTTATAAGGGAAGGACTTTAAAATAAGGAGACTGTGCATAAAATGGAAATATGTATTTCAACTTTGCCTTGGTTAAGATCCACCAATCTTACAGACCCTGACTGATAACAACTCATAGAAGCAGGAATATCTGGCTTTTTGGGATTTCATAAATGACCTGTCAAATGGATCAGATCAACTTCCTATTACACTCCAAATCTTTTACCTCAACTCCAGTTTCCACACCATCTTTCCCCCCACATCAGGAATAATCTATACTCCATTCCAGTAGCTTGGTCCATTGTATGTGAATGGTAATTATTGGTTGAATAAATGAATGATTTCTTGTCTGGGTGACTGAGCAGTCATTACTGTGAGGCAGCTACCGTTTATTGAACACCTACTCACTGTACTGACTTAGCTTTCACTTAGTGTCTAGACCTTCACACATTTT
Organism: Chaetophractus vellerosus; assembly: GCA_004027955.1. Lineage (NCBI taxonomy): Eukaryota > Metazoa > Chordata > Mammalia > Cingulata > Chlamyphoridae > Chaetophractus > Chaetophractus vellerosus. The sequence goes on from PVKH010000537.1 coordinate 27,326, forward strand.
ACCCCTTCGATCTTCCCAACAATACTAGGTTGATATTAATGCCTCCATTTTAAGATCCGAGACCTTAAGAAACCTGCCCAAGAGTACACAGCTAATAAATAAAAGAGCCAGGGCTCAAAGTGAGGTCTGTCTGATACCTAAGCCCATTCATCTTCACTTCTCTGTACTGATCCCCAACCCTCAGCCACCCTGCTCCAGTGAGAAACCCATGATCAGTCCTAGCTAACAAACTTCCAGTCTCAACCTCATCGTGGTAGTTTGAGTAGCAGAGCTTATGGGGCAGAAACGCCATCATTCTGGATGTAATTATGAGCAAAGTTGGTTTTGGAATCCACCCGCCTCTCACATTACCTATACTTAACACTTTTAATCGTACTATAATGATGATGTATTTTATTTAATATGGGTCTGATTAATTTTTGTCAGTTTTGTTTGCTTACTTGGGAATTTGCTTTACGGGTATTTGTTCATTTGCATGATTGTCTGCTCAAAATAGACACACAAAAAATTTAGTAAAAACTTTAGAGGGTAATCAATGGCCAAGTCTTAAACCTTGATCTTAGCTAGGTGGGCCTTTTAGAGGTCCTAATGGTATCATTCTCTTCTGATTCCTGGTTTATCTACTTTGAAATTCTTTTTGAAATATCCATTTAAAAAAATAATTTTTGTGCTTCTGTTTTGTGGGTCTTCTCCACATGTGCCAACAGAGTCCCCCAGGAATCCAGCATCAGACTTGCTGTTAATTCACTATGTCTTTAGATACCTAGAGGGAAATAAAGAGAAAGCTGGGTGGTCAAGAGAACTGGGGAAACACAAAGAGACTTCTTGAGGTCACTTGGGATTGCTTCAATATTTTTTTCCTGTTCAACTATTTCTTCACGTTCGTTCTTTAACCAGAAAAGCTAGATTTGTGTTATGTGTCACGATAGATAATTCTTCCCTGATTTCTTTAATATTTGTTTTAAACTAGAGAGGAAAACTACCCCTTGTGAGGATCTATGCACCCTTTGCTTCCTTGGATTTTCCATCAGTAAGTTAGTAAAGATCCCTTTTCCATAGAGTTATTATGACAATAGCCAGTTCATAAAAACTACGGAGCAGCCTGCAATTGTAAACGACTATTCAAATGCCAAGAAATAACTCAGTCATGCTAACCTTTTACGTGCAAATTTTGTTATTTGTTGGAGGATTGGAAATATGTAGTCATAAGAGACCCTTTCAGTTATGCATTTAGGGATCCCAGGAGGATATGCTGGAAGGAAACCAATATTTGTTTCAACAAACACTTACTGAGATTCTATTAGATGCCAGGAACCATGTTAGGTACAAAGAATACAAAGATGAAAATCATTCTCCAAATCAATCAACCAGGACATTGTATCCCTCAGACATATAGACTCATCATGGGTAATTTATTTCTTGAGGCACACATACATAATTATAATTTTCATAAGCTTACATGATTCCTGTTTAAACCAATATTTCACTATAAAATAAAATTTAAAAAACAGCAGTAAAAAACTGAATTGGGTTAAATCATGGTAATTAATCCATGGGGTATTACCAAAATGTTATCTGCCTACACACAAAAAAGAAAGACTCTTGCCAAGAGGGGAGGTAGGTTGGAGGTAAATGGAGTGCAGGACCCCTCATCTGGATGATGTTGTTTTGTAGCTGCATTGGGGCACTGCTATTGCTTCATGTCAGAATGAAGGCCCACATATCACTATGAGGTGATAAGTACACAAGTTTTAGAAAAGTGAATGCTAGAAAGGTTTGGGAATATTGCTGAGGAGCAGAAGAACCTAGGAAAATTGGTAGAGGCACAGGAACATACCCAGAACCTGGGAAAAACAGGGCAAGGGGAGGTTGTAGAGAATGGAAAAAGAGCAAATGCAGATAAGAGGAAAGAGAAGGTAATGAAAGAGAATGAAAATGACAGGAGAGGTGTTACACAGATGAGAATGAGCGAGAAAAGGGATACAGACAGAGGACAAAGGAGAAAGAAAATATATTTAAAAAGTGAAAACAGGAAAATGAAGGAGACAATGAAATGCCCACAACACTCTCGATTCTGGGATCGAATGTCTACCGTTACCATAGTCAACCGACGGTACCAGTCCTGGGTCTGCTAATATGAGGGCAAGTCTCAATCTTGCCCTCGAGCAGAAAAGCTCGATTGCATCCGTTGTCCAGGAAGCCTATCTCTGCCTTGCTGCCATTACAGCTTTGACCCACGTTTTTATTTGGGAAACAAGGAATTGGACAGGGTTCTCTGGGCCAATGAGTGGAGGAAGCTCAGGTGGGCCATGCCTGCCTAGAGGATCCTACGCTCCTCACCAGGTATAAAAGCAGCTCCACACAGAGGAGTAGATAATCCTTAGTTTCCATGACTATGCGACAATACAAACTAAAACGTGCTCCACCTCGTACTCTGACTAGAGAACAGAGGTGGAGTGAGCACTAGGCAGGTTAGAGTAGGAGAATGAGCAAAAGTAAAGGAATTTTATAAAGCTATTTGGCTGCCAAGACTTTTCCCCGATTACTAAAACACCCCCAATAATAACCTTGCCTAAAGAGTGTTACGTATTATCTTCAGGCTCTACATTATACTGGCATGTTTGTGAAATGGTATCAGCAGGGTCATTTGTTGGGGAAAAAGTGCCCTCAGTTTTTCAGTAACTACTTAAAAATTGACGTAATTTGATCTGTAGGCAATGAAGGGCTTGGCTTTTATTAATACTATTTTAAATATAAAATAGAACAAAGTAAGTGCTTGGCACGTTGTTTGTTTTTAATGTAATGAATCAGAAAATGGACCATGCTCTTCATAGAAGTGTGATTGCATTACATGAGAATTGACCTCAGTTTAATATTGATTCTTCTACCTGTCTGGACACAGTATCTCTCTCCATGTAGTTAGAACTTCTTTAATATCTTTCAATAATTTTATAATTATTTCTACAAATGTCTTGTACATTGTTAGATTTATTTCTAGGTACCTTTTTGTTCTGCATGTAGGACAATCATGTGGTTTTTCTTTTTTTAATCTGTTAATACAGTAAAATATATTTTTATTTAATGCATTACTAGATTTTGGCTTACTCCATTTAGAAAAATTTACATTTATGAAGATAAGTGAGATTGATGTATAATTTGTTTTTCTCATCCTTTTATGATTTAGGTATAAGGCTGCATGAATACATACAAAGAGTTGGAGAGCTTTCTCTCTTTTTGTGTTCCCTTGGACAGTTGTATATGACAGGAATTATCTGACTTATGAATAATTGGTAGAACTTGTGAAATAGTCTGGGCAGTGTTTGAGTGTTCATATAAACATGTGTCATCGAGAAGTGTACTTCACAGATGTATTATTTTTTCTTGAGTCAGTTTTGATGAGTTATGCTTTTTCAAGAAAATGTCCATTCACTCAAGAATGCAAATATATTAGCATAAAATTCTTGAAAGTATTTTACTATTTTCTATCTTGGCTGCATGTTATGTCTTTCCCCCTCCTTTTTTTTTTTCTCTCCCCTTTCTTCTGATATTGTTCCTTTGTATTTTTTTTTTCTTGAAAAGTTTCACCAATGTTTGTCTATTTTATTAGCCTTTCAAAGAACAAGGTATTGATTTGGTTGTGCCTCTTCTAACTTCTTTAGTTGGACACATAACTCTTTAATTTCCAGTCTTCTCTTTTAATGCAGCCTTTAAAGCTAAAAATCTCTCTCTTTACCACTTTGACTACATCCCACAAATTTTGCTATGTAATAATTTTTTATATTTTAGTTCTAAGTATTTCCTAATTTACATTATAATTTCACATATGTAATACATATTATGTTCCAAATGTATGGGTTTTTTTTTCAGTTATGTTTTCATAACTGATTTATAATTTAATCCTGCTGTAATCAGAGAACATAAGTCACCCAGAGCATGTCATGATTTCCAGTTTGGATGATGTGGAAATGCCGGCTGTAGTTTCTGTTACGTTTTACCCGAACATTGTATATCCACTGTGTTTCTGAAAGGAAAGAGAAGAAATCTGTATTCTTTTGAGAAAGTGCTGAAAGATCGAGGCTGTTAAAGTGACAGGCTAACACACTCTATAGAAGAATCACTCCTTTCAGTCGCCTTCCATGGCTTCCTTTTACTTCTTATCCTGGAGCCTTTTTCATCAGGATCAGCCATTCACTGCTACATTTTTTTAAAGTTCATATTTACATGCTAACTTCAGGACAGCAAAAGCTCTACAATATTTCTTACCCAGAAGAAACACCGATTTTCCTTTTTAAGCAAGCAGAAGGCATTAAGGGCCATTTGTTTTTGAATAATACAAACACCTCTTTTTTTTCCGTACTCTTTCCCTCAAGGAAACATACTATAGTCACCAAGTTGGGCAGGAATTTGAAATAAAATTGTCAAAGAGTTTTGTGTTTGTTTTCTGTTTTTGTTTTAGTGCTGGGACTAATTTTGGAAATCAGCCAAGCCTCTCTTTTAACAGATGAAGAAATGGTCACAGGAAGGTTTAGTAACTTGCCCGTGATCACACTCTTTGTTCCTGGAAAAACTGGAAATGACATCCAGTGTTTTGCCTCCCTCACCACACTGCCTTATTTGAATGCTATTTGTAAAGCTTCTAACTAAAGATGTTAACATTTCTTTTTTCCACAGTTAAAAATTTAGCTTGTAAATATCCTGATGAGCTACAAAACTTGGCAGGGTTGTGAATCTTGCCGAGGAGTAGGAGGTGGGAATTTTCCATACTTCGTGGATTATCAAAGGCTGAAATTAATGACATATGCTGTTGCTAGAGATCCTCGGATCCTGGCAACGCAATGTTAAAGGTTTCCATCTTTTCTGTTAGAACACGAACAAAATGGGAACAAATATCAGATATGGTGTGAAATCAACACACTGGCCTTTAGCAACCATTATAGATAAGACTGAAGGCTATGAGAGGCACATCCAATAATGACGAAATTCAACAAAATGTATATATTCGAACGTATGGTGATGGAGGCAGATGGAATACAAGCCTAATTACTCTTAGCCATTTAAGACCATTTTAAATGACATGTTAAAAGTCTGCTCCAGCTATTCAGTTCATGACTTTTTTTGCTGGAACACAGACTATGGTAGTGGGGAGAAGACAGAGGACAGGCTGCATTGGGACTTACACACATGCTAAGAACATTCGATGAGCAATGAGGAGCCACTAAAGGGTTTTATTTTAATTAGAAGAGAAATTTAGTCAGATTTGAGCTTTAAAGCACTCTGGCTGAAGTGTGGATAATTAATTAGCAGTATACAAGAAAAGAGGTAGGAAAATCAGTTGGGAAAACTATTGAAATTCTCCAAAATACAAAGGCATGGGTCTGAACAAAAGCATAAGAATGAAGAAGCAATTGAGGAGACAGGTTTGGGAAATGTTAAGGAGGTAAAAGTTTGAACATGAGAGATGAAAGCGGGGGGTGGGGAGGGGGAAGAAACCCAGGTTTGAACCTGGATTACTTGGGGGGTGGATGTGTTATTCACTAAGCTAAGAAAGATGGTAGGAGGGCTTAGAAGAAAAAATGAGGGATTCTCTTCAGACATGTTGAGTTTTACCTACCTTGGCTACCCACACGTAAATGTGACTGCGGTGATGGAGAAGAAACTGGCCTGGAGGTGTGCATTTGAGAGTGGCCAGCACATAGGTGTGTTGACACAGGGGAAGGGGCGAGATTACCCAGTGAGAGTGTGGTAAGAGAAGGCCCAGAACAGAGCCCTGGCAAACAGGAACACTTAAGTAGAAGGTGGGGAAGGGAAGCCACTATAGGAAAACAGAAAAGTCAGAGAACTGATGGGACAGTAGTGTCCTTGAAAGCAAATAACGAAAGAGTCAGAAACAAAAGCATTAAATGCCTCAGTGAGGTCAAACAGAATGGGAACTGAAGCCTGATGTGCTAGGCTAAGGAACTAGGAGTGTTCTCAGAGAGGATGAGTGGTTCAAGAGCAGAGGTACCTTAATGACGGTGATGAGGTACTAAGTTTTTGTCATAAGCTAGAAAGGGGCAAGGAAAAAGATTGTCAGGGAACACTGAAGATCCAACTGATTCTGAAAACCACAAATTTGTAATGGCAAGCAGAAGTTGAATACCATTGATATTTAGGAAGTGAAGAAGGAAAGAAAGCAAGAGAGAGAGGGGGAAAGAGAATCCTTGTTTCAAATACCAAATCTACCTTTGTATTGTTTTGAATAACTGGTTTTTCCAGAGAAAGTGCCTCTTTCCCACCAAATGGGCTGAATAAACACAAACAAATTACACTAACAAATTCTGAATGGTCCAATTGCTATTTTATTAGTTGCCAAAATCACTATTACCTCTTGCAGAACACGTCACAATAAATGAAGAGTTGTATTGATTAGACTTGAGAAACGTGCTGCTCCCATCAGCAACTTGGTTACAAACTATTTTCCACTATGGTTTACTCCTCAGACAACAATCTACAGGGCTGTTAGTCTAGAGTTAATTTCAAAAAGTGAACTTACCCTGATCTTGTCATCAAATCTTGGGGTTCTGACCATTCTGTGTGGGCAGGAAGCTCTCTTGAGGGTGAGGGTGGCATGGAGCAGAGGGGGCTGCTTATGCTATAAGCACTACTGAGTCACACTTCTGGGGTGGAGGGAGAAGGGCAGTACTTCTCTGCCCTTCCTATGGGCTTCCATTTATTTTTCACTCATTCTTCCTTTCCAATTATATCTTTGCCCATCTATGGCATCTTTGTATTGCAAAACCCCATGGGAGATGCTCTGGACTTGCAGGCAAAAATGATGTCATGGAATCTCTATGATTCTTTCTCTTTGATGATGTCTTTTCTTCCTGGGTTCTCATTGAGATTGACATCATTGTACGAAATGATAGTCTTTCTGTTTTACGTAGAACGTATGGATGGGCAGCCTCCCCTCTTTACTGCTTTGCTCAGACAGGACTGCTACACAGAATCCTCTTGTCACTTCACATAACGATACCTCATCCTTTCATTCAGTGAGCGCCTACCATTTAAAACATACAAAGATAACATTCTATGTACACACAGAATTGCCATACAAGAATCTATTTTAAGTTGGGGAGGGGGATCCCAATGTTCATTACAGCAAAAAGTAGAAGCCTCCTTATGAAGGGGAAACTGTCAAGTCATCAAGAAAATATTTACCTTAAATTATTTAGAATCTTGGCTCACATACAGTTTTGGCACAAAGTAGTAGTCACTCGCTAGATACTTGTGAGATGAGTGAATAAAGTATGCTTTTGGATCATTATTATTAGAACAAATAAATACATATTAAAGTCATTTTATAGAACATGTCAGGGCTCCAAAATATTTATTTTAGCTTTTCATACACTCTTTAAGAAAGCTAGAGGCTCTGCGGGATCATTTGTTGCCTTTAGTCCACAGCTATTCTTTTTAAATATGTGAAAGACATTAATTCGGTGCTTTAAAACATGTGTATAGTTCACGGACTTTTCTGCAGTCTTTTGCCCAAATAGGGGTGTAGTTTGGAATTTCAGTTCATTACACCGAGTCCTCGGCTGTGACTCCCCTCTTACCTCTAACACACAACCCCAAAGTCACATAAACTCATCATTTATCCCCAGGACTCAACTTAGCATGTGTTTGTTTATGAATTGATCTGTAATAAGCCCACAGGAGCTCAGCAGTATAAAATCTGAAATAAATAACACCCGTGGCCAAGAGTTGTCCACAAAATGAACTTCACCCTACTATTTTCATCAACCTCCAACCCCCACCTGCTGACTGCAAATCTCTTTCAGCTTCAGGAGAGCCAGATGTTCTTTACCCTGAGCACGGAAAACCACCACGCTGAGCCCCGGGAAAGTGAACAGGGAACTTACTTCAGTGTCCACTGCCAAGGCGCTCCACCAGGAATCCAGAAGCCTGGGAATTCTACCCTGGGGAAAGAAAGCAGGAGTTTCCCAGCCAGATTCACCTCCCACCATGGGAGGTTGTTGTTAATTGTTCTTTGAAGAGCCTTTCCAAGTTTTTTAAAGCCTTGTCCGCCCACTCGGGGCAGGCTTCGGTGGACTCTGGGAACAGCCGTAGTTTCTTCCATCGTTCCGTCAAGGACATTGAAGCTTTGGGCAAAGCCTCCTTTTTCCACACACTCTTCCAGTGACAGTACCCAACTGGCTGCACATGCGGTGATGTCGGCTGAGAGCTTTTCCATGGCAAGTTTCAGCTGAGATTCAGTTATCATTTTCAAAATATCTCTGGGGAATTAATGTAAATAAATTCCTTGGCCTTTTGTATTAGTAGTACGCGTACTTTCCACAGGTTTTGAATAAATGTGCCAATTTAAGTTGGTGAAGTAGCAACCAAAGAAGTAGCCATTCTGACAAAAAGTGGTGACTGGCCCATGAAGCCATCTTTCCCCACCCTTTCGTTTAAATTTGATTATAGTTCAACACTTGAACCTGTACCTATCACTGTTTTTTTTTTTTTAAGATTTATTTTTATTTATTATACATCCCCCCCTTTTGCTTGTTCTTGCTGTGTTCATTTTTCTCTGCGATCCTCTGTGTCCGCTTGTCTCCCCCTGCTGGGGCGACCTGCCAAGTCAGCTCACTGGCGTGGCGGCCCGCCTGCTCGTGGGGGCTCGCCCTTGCTCATGGGGACTTGCCTTTTTGCCCGTGGCAGCGTGCCCCACCCGCGTTGGCTTGCCTTCTCGAGGTGGTCTGCCCGTTCAAGGAGGCCCGGGGACCGAACCTGGGGCCTCCCATGTGGTAAACTGGCGCCCTACCAACTGGGCTATACAGCCGGCCCCTGTACCTATCACTGTTTTAAGGGCTTAGGGTGCATTGACGCCTTCAATTCCACAACAACCATATGATGCCTTATTTATTCCCATTTTTCAGTTAGGGAAACTGAGATTCATATAGGTAGAAAAAGGCAGGGCTAGGATTTAAATCTCATCTATTAAAATCCAAGGCCTGAAGTCTCGACCACCGTGGTGGTGTGAAGCCATATGTACCCCAAGAAAAGCATGCTTTTAAATTTAATCCATGCCTGTGGGTGTGAACCCATTGTACAGAGGACCTTTTGGTGCAGTTACTTCAGTTAAGGTATGGCCCAGCCCAATCAGCATGTGTAGCCATTTGATGTAATTATGAATTCCCAAAATCAATACTGGGGGCCGGCTAGATAGCTCAGTGGATTAGAGCACTGGTGTACCACATGGGAGGCCCCGGATTCGGTTCCCGGGGACCTCTCCGAGCGGGCAGAAGGCCTTGAGAAAGGCAAGCCGCCGTGGGCGGGGCAAAGCCACCATGGGCAAGGCAAAAAGCCGCCATGGGCAGGGCGGAGCCCCCACGGGCATGGCAAAGTCACCCATGAAACACGGAGCTGCCGCCTGCGAAGTGCGGAAGCAAGGCAGCCCGCAAAACACGGAGCACTGCTGCCC
>PVKH010000538.1:0-36792 GCA_004027955.1 Chaetophractus vellerosus
AAAAAATAAAAATCTCTGTCTTCATGTTGGGCTATTTCTCTGTTGGATCACTAGATGTGGGAGAAGCCGTGTTATGAATAGCCCAAGGGAGAATTCTACATAGGGAAGAAATGAAGCTCCCTCACAAAAGTCATGTGAGTGAGTTTGGAAGGAGATCCTCCAGCCCTAGTTAAATCTTCAGAGATGGTAATCCTGGCCAACAGCTTTACTGCAACCTTGAGAGATTCTGAAACAGAACCCGTCAGCTAAGCCATTCCTTAATTTCTGACTTCCAGAAATGTGTGGCATAGTAAATGTTTGCTGACCAAAACTCATAAATTCATTTAATGAAAATGAATTCCTTGGTTAGAAGCAAAGGGACAGTGAATAAATCATTCCTTAATTCCACAGAAAGCTGCTTTCTCAGAAGCACTGAGGGCAAGAGAGACGAATCCATAGAAACTCTGTAAGTTTTATTCCAATGGAAACAGAATGCTGCCCCTGAAGGCTGAAGTATTCCTATGAAATAAACTACCACCACATGAATAGCTAATGCTGTCCTCTAACCATCCACCCCACCCCAAAGCAATGATATGAGAATGGTGCTATTTCGGTAGTTCAATGATGGTAAGTTCTTTTTTTTTAACCAATTTTTGAAATCGGGTTATTAGTTTCCAACTATTTGTCTCTTAGCAGATGTAAGTTGATATAAAAATGTTTATCCTATCAGCTGTCTGTCATTTTGTAATGAGTATGGCTCTATTTATATCAACATCAGGAGCATATTCTAATCATTTATCAGTATATACCTTATAATACAGCCACATGAAAAATAAAGTTAAGTAATCCATTATAATCATGGAGGATTTAAAAATATGCCCCCCCAAAAATAAAGAGTCCACAAAATTAGGAAATATATGGAAGATATTAATGACATCCTTGAAAACTTTATCTAACAGTCATATCATTTACATGAAGTGGATGGAACTCTTGACAGTTTGGAGATTAAATGAGAGTTAAAAAATTTTTGATTCTCAACAGATTTTTATTTATAGACATATCCACATACACAAAAAAATAGAGTGAATCTGAAATATTAGAATAATTGCTGGTAATAATATCTAATTACCTTTACTGGACAAAAACTTATAATGCCAAGAGAAAAATATTAATACAGACTTTTTCTATCTCCATCTAGCATAAAAGAAAACCTAAACATGGTTTTCAAAATGATTATAAACAAAACTGCAATTTTGGCATGAAAGTGATTTTGCTTATTTTTATTCTAATCATATTCCTTGAGTAGGCTTTTCATTAAGTTTAAAACAAATGAATCTGTTTATCCTTATGAAATCAGCTATGCTTATGAAAATAGAAACTATGGAGTCAATAATGCAAAAATATTCAACATTAAATTAATTAACTGAACATTTGATACTATAAATTTATTTTGTATCATAATGCTCCTGTTGTAAGACTGATGTATCAATAGAAAATCATCTCAGTAAATATTTGTATGACAGATGATTTTTTCAATATAGAATATTATTATTTATTGCTTTCTCAGTGATGCTTCTGTTTTCTTACACGGTTCAGGAAGTGTCACAAACAAAAATATTCAACTGAAATTAAATATTTTCATTTAATTTTTTGAAATAACTTAATGAATTGACTCATTGTTGTTTAAAGGATAATAAAGGCAAATATTATAACTGGAATTATTGTTTTCCTGTGTTATGTTATAGGATATATGTGTGATAAAATTGTATTTAATAAAATATAAAATAAATGTGTAGTATTTTTGTAAAGATTTATATCCAAAAATTTTCAGTTATTTTTATCAAATATTGAGACTACTTTCATATTTTATTTCATATTAAAATAGTAAATAGGTCAATGCTATACATATTAATTAATACTCAGCCCCAAATCATATATTTTCAGCATTATTACCAATACACTGCACTTGCACATTCTCAAAGGAAAGGATAACTCTAAGCACATTGAAAATAAGGTCAACTATTTTATTTGCAGAACTAACATTTGAGGCAACTTTAAATATATTAGTTTCCCCCAAAGATTCGTAGTTTGAATATTACATGCCAATATTAACTAGCTTCTTTCCTTGTCTTCAAGTTCATGAATATTCAATCCGACTTAGTGATAAGTCATAGCCAGAGTATTTACTAAGAAGAAATTGAAAGTTATAGGTCTAGACAAGGTAGGAGTATTGGGAAGGGTAGATAAGTAAAGAAGGAGCAGACATTTTTTATGTAAAAACTGAGTTCCATAACCGCAAAAGATTTTGTCTTTTTCAATGTGGCTTGAGCAGCACCAGCTTTATAACTGAATTTTCAAAAAGTAATTGTCTAATGGATGAACGAATATTGCATATAAATCAGTCTCTCCAGTGAATCATACAGGTTTAGACCAGCTCCAACTGGTATGAACGCCCTGGAGAAGTAAGGGTGTTCAAGGAGAATAAATGTTTATTTATTTATTTATTTTTTTAAATGTGTTCCTGTTTTTGTTTTTTTTTAAAGATTTTATTTTTATTTTATTACATATCTCCCCTTCCCCCCCCGTTGCGGCGACACGCCGAGACTTGGTCACTGCGCAGGCGCGGCTTTCCCCGCTTGTGGGCGGCTTCTGCTTCTATTCATGGCCAGCTGTTGCTTCAGTTCGCGGGTGGCTGGCTGCGCTCCATTCACAGGCGACCTGCCCTGCCCGTGGTGGCTTTTGCCCTGTCCGTGGCAGCTTTTTGCCCTGCCCACGGCAGTTCTGGCCCACCCATGGCGGCTTGCCATTCTCAAGGCGGTCTGCCCGCTAGGAGAGGTCCCCGGGAACTGAACCTGGGGCCTCCCATGTGGTATCCCAGCACGCTCTTTATCCACTGAGCTATCTAGCCAGGCCCCTGAGAATAAATGTTTAAAAATATGTTCTTCCCTAGTTCTGCTAATAAAATAAAGTGTAAAAAAAACTAAGTGTTTATATTCACAGCATTGTGCATTCCTCAGCACAATCAATTTTAGAAAATGTTCATTACTCCAAAAAGAAAAAAAAACATACCCCTTAGCCATTGATTGTACACTTTTGATGGATTGTGTGTCATGTGAATATACCTTAATAAAACTGCTTAAAAATTTAAAAAAATGAAAAAAAACTGATTGTTTCATCCCATCTATCATGATATCATTATTACAGACACTCTTTCCACATTACTTTATTTATTTTAAAAGATTTATTATTTATTTTTCCTCCCTCCCTCATTGTTTTGAGCTCCCTGTCCGCTTTCTGTGTGTTCTTCTGTGTCTGCTTTTCTTCTCATTAGGTGGCACCGGGAACTGATCCTGGGACCTTCTGGAGTGGAGAGGCTGCTCAATCTCTTGCACCACCTCAGCTCCCTGATCTGCTGTTTCTCTTATTATCTCTCTTCTGTGTCTCTTTTTGTTGTGTCATCTTGCTGCGCCACTTCTCTGTGTGGGCCAGTACACCATGCAGGTCAGCACTCTTGTGCAGGCCAGGATTCCACTGGGCCATCACTCTGCATGGGCCAGCTCTCTGCTTGGGTGAGCTCGCCACACGGGCCAGCCTGCTTTTCACCAGTAGTGCCTGGGAATCGAACTCTGGACCTCCTATATAGTAGATCGAGGCCCAATCACTTGAGCCACATCTGCTTCCCTCATTACTTTTTATGAAAAATTTCAACCCTTTGCAAAAGTAGTACATGCATTGCTCTATGTTCATTAGTGAACAAATGTCATTATTTTGCAATGCTTCTTTGATTTATCCTGTTAAGAGTATTTTAATGCGATTCTAAGACATTAGTTTGTTGTTTTATCCATAATATTTCAATATCATCTCTAAAATATGTCACCATATTCTTAAACAACTGCAATGTCATTAATTTGTCAGGTATAATAAATGACAAAATCAACATCAATTGGTATTCTCTCATCCCTGGTCCACATTCAAGTAGCCTCAAAATATCTTTATAGACTTGATTTGTTCAAATTAAAATTCAAGTGGGTATATTAAAAATGTCTGTTTAAAAGTCAATATACTCAAAGATTTGAAGAAACAATATATAAGACTCATTAAGGACATCTGTAGAAGGTGGCGCTGAGTTGATGATGTACTTTTACTCTGATATATAACGTTTCAATCTAGGTTATTTTAGAGGTTGAAAGGTTCTAGGTAGAAGAGTTTCGGTACTTTTTAAAATATTTTTTATTATATTATAATATAATTTATTATAGTTCTCTACTGTGTATACTTCAGAAGATTAATGATGTGGGAGTAAAGAGATTTAAGTTTTAAACCAGTTCTTTTGGCTGAATCATTACGTTAAATTGTTCATTAATTTTCCAGTGTCTTACTTAGTCCACATGTGAGAGTTTTAACAAGCCTTGTTAAAAACAAAGTTAGAGCCACTGTATACAATGTATATAAATAATTTTTAAGATCTAAAATATTTTTATGCTTTCAAGTTACAGTTGAAACAGAGGCATAATGAACAAGTTAAAATAATGTTGTATTTACTTATTAATTTATTCCACAGTTATTAAGAACCTACCTGATATGGACTAGTCACTGGGATCATGATATAAAAATGCTGTCTTAGGATGCTGTATCTAAATGGAGGGCTGGGGTGTGTGTGTGTGTGTGTGTGTGTGTGTGTGTGTGTGTAGGGGGTTGGAATGACAGAGGTGTCGCAGTGAAAAGCTATATAAAAAGATGTGATGAGAGTTATGATTGCAGTCTGCACACTGCACTATGGGAGCACAGACAAAAGGCACCCTGCGTATTCCTTTATGGAACTAGTATAAAATCAATCCCAGAATAACAATATCATATTAAAAACAAAGTTGTCTTTAAATTATTCGATTTATATTTTATGATATTATAGTCAATGTATTTAAACCTTTAACACTTGAATATCTCTTCTATTCAAACATATGTCACCATTCGTATTTAAGACTACAGACTAGCCCTGGGAGTCAAGGCATTCAATTTAGCTGCCTTGCCTTGGTCAAATACACTTTCAGAGCTTCAAGGTTTTCACTTGGGTATTGAGTGAATGTGTTATTTCAGTTTTCCATGACTCTTTCACTTATATACATCTATGGTTCCCTTTTTGTTTTGGCTTGAGAATAACCACAGGATTAATTCATTTTAAATTTTCAATTAATTAGAATCTTATAATTTTAAGATTCTAAGATTACATAGTTAAAAATTTGAAAAATCACAATGATGGAGTAAATTGAAAACACAAATAGTAAGAATATAACTTATGGCCTAAATAAAAAGCTGCTTTTTGTTTAAGTTCTTTAGTTTTTACTATGGGTCCCAAACACCAGTCAACTGGCAGGTGGCAAAAGAATCATCTGGAGAGTGTTTTTTAAAATACAGACTCCTGCCTGTACTACATAGAAATTCATAATTCCAGGGTTTGGGATCAGCCTCAGTAATCTTTAATTTTCAAGAGCACATAAGTAGATCCTGGTACAAAGTTAGGTTGGAGAATCTACGTTTCTATGGACCACTTAATATCCTTATTTACTTTGTTGAATCTAATGATAAAACATATTATGTCCAGTTATTAAATTTTTACCAAAGTCACAAAAACATTGAGTAATAAACCATGGATCAAAAACAAGAATTCCACTGTCTTTGAAAATGTTGAAATTCACTTCATTAGAATAACAATTGTTCATTTTGTTTATATTATCACCTGAATTGAAAATGTCAATGATAAATATTAATATGCTGACATTAATGCAATTGATGCAATTCATTATATGATGAACTATAATTATGATATTTTAATGCAATTCATTATAAAAGCTGCATAATTATGCAAAATACCTATAAAAGATATAAAAACTAATTGTTATAAACTTTTAATCTGCATTAACAAAAACTTAATGCATTCTTTATTGTGTTAGGAATTACAGAACCATATAGGAAAAAAAAAACCATTAATTTCAGAAATAACACATAGAAAAGAAACACCTTAAATCCTTTTTAAAATACGTTTTAAAAATTATGTTCAAATTATTTCCACTCTAAAATAATAACAAACACAGTGAAACAACAAATAAATTCTTTTGGTGAAATAACCTGACCTAGTCCATATCCAGAAACTAAATATTTGATATTTTGAAATCATTCCTGCAACTCTTCACCATTCTGGTGTTTTAAATCAATCAAAGCTTTATTTTATTATCTAAATATCTAATAACTCTAAGGCAATGAGGAGAGATTCTGATTCTGAGCTATAAAAGAGGGTGCAGAATTTGATTTTATACTCTTTTTTACCATCCTGCCCTCCTATCTCAGAGTGCTGAGCTAGCTTCCTTGCTGATGTCTATCACATGCCATTATCTTCTGAAACCTCTTCTTTAAGAATACCTATCTCTTCCTTCACTTGACTCACATAGAATTTTGATAGGCTCTTTTCCCCTTGACTTTTCTGTGAGTATTTTGTATCATTCATGATTTATTATCTTTTATTATCAATTCATTATCAATTGTCTAAGACTAAGATTTCACTTTAACCAGAATAGTGGGATTATCCGATCCATTATTTAAATAAGGCCATTTGAACCCACAAATACCTCCAGGGGTCACTATATATCTCCAAATCATCTCAGATTGGCATTTCCTACTTCTATGAAATTATTCATCCTGACTCTTTAATATCATGCTGCCCTAGTCACTCTGCACTTTACTACTACACATGTTGGACAACAACTTGATGACTGCACACTCCACCCCCATATGTGTGTTAGGCTTTTTGAGACTACAGAGAGAGATTATGATATAAACAGTATAACAAATAATGCATAGCTGAATATTAGGCCTAAAACTGTGGTTCTAGCCTCTGTACAGTTCTTGTCATACAAAAATCCTCGCTTATAGTCATCATAAAAAGCCCAGGTCTCCTACCTCCCCACCAAAATCTTGTTATATTTTTAGGTAAAGCATTTCAGCCCTAAGTGACCATTGATATATTGCATCTAAATGAAATCTAAGTTCCATATTGCACAAATTTTCCAAGCTAAAAACGATTTTCCATCTTTGACAAAATATTGTTAATAAAATGAAATATGAAAATGATTGAATATTGTTTCACCTTAAAGAAAAATTTTAAAGGAAGGTTTAAAGTAATTGAGTGCAATGTGTAGCAATAATAAGTATTTTAAATTTTAGAGTCCAGACACTACTTTGGAATATTAGCTTTATATTTCTCTAAAATGAAATATGATAAAATATATCATAGTAATACAGTGAGATGTTATCTGTCTCAGCTTTACAATTAAAAGCAGCAAACAACTATACTTCACTATTCTGACATTTTCTTCTAAGTGATATTACATATGGTACTGTGTCCGGTTATATAATTTTAAGCAATAGCACCTGCAAATCCCAAAATTAAATTCATATTCACAGGGAAAAAAAAAGAAATACATTCCAGAAGAGACATACATCTTTTTCAGAGTCAAAGTGACTTATGGTTGAAATTTTTTATGAAATAAAATAAATGTAGTATAAAAATAAATTGTGGGTACATATGCAGAAATCTATTAATTATGCTTCCATCCTTCCAGGGTTTATAACTTATGGTGGACTTCATTCTGAGTCTTTTTTTCCTTTGTATAGTTGCCTCCAAAACTTCCATTTCTCAGCTGTTCCTAAATATATATTAACACCTCTTGATGGATTTATTTCCTTTGTAAATAATGTTCATGAACCCATTAATTCTATCACTTCCATCTAGATTTTATTTTCTCTCAACATAAAAGTGAACATTGACTTAAGGAATAATCTATTTTTATTTGCAGTCATAGATTTTAAATCCTGGCACATTTAGCCTGATTAGAATTTTTGAGATGTGAGTGAGGTGCACTTTGAAATTATACTTAGTATTACAAGAGATGTTCTCATGGAAGAATGGTTGCAACTTATTTTATGACTCAGAAAATGGAAATGCTGTCTAAATAACATTATTAAATAGTAATTAAATATTTTGATAATATATTATTTACTTATATATTTTGTTATATATTGTTATATTGTCATATATACAACACTTATTATATTTTCATATGAGTTTATGTCTCTGTCTTTAAAACACATATTTTCAGTTCTTATAAAACAATGTACACTATATATCTTCCTAACCATTTCCCACTCTACATCACTGTCTTTTTCTTTTCCCTCTTCTCTATTCCTCTGTTTAGGTTCAGAGATGATTCATATATGTAGACTGGTTCTATGAATATTGTTTAAAATTTCTCTGGTTATGTCCAATTTAGACTGGGTTAGTCCAGAGCACATTTTTTCCAAATCAATAATATTCTTGTTTATTTTATAGCATCAAATGCAGTATCTTGAGATTATTGAAATGACATCCTGTATAAATGAATGTTAGAAAAGAGCAAGGTAAATACATATTTACAGACAACTGCTCAACACCTTAATTCAGTCTTCACCTTGAAACGGGATGGAAGCCAGTGCCAAAAATGACTGCTATAAATAAAGGCTACTGAATGTTAGTGTCAGTTACCATCCTTCTTGGGATTCATAGGTTGAGAGTGATTTTTCCTACCCTGAAAGAGCAAAAGCAAAGGTTTTCTGCAAAGAAGTTCACCAAAATTTTGATAATCAGTGGGACTCAAAAATATGCTATGATAAAATATTGTTCTACAGTTGTTTATTGGGACATGTTATTTAGCCTTAAATGTTGAACACTATGAAAGCAACAAGTCTTTATTATTCTCTTATTATTCATTTCTCATGCTAATGCTGAATCAAGAAATCTGTACTCCTCATCTTCATACCAGAGACTACTGAAACTTATTCCACTCAGCCTTTAAAACCTGCTGCCTCTTTAATTCATTTGTCAGTACTTAAGGTTTGAGGTGATTGACTAAACCTTCACTACTCAATTGCATGATAACATTTGCTAGTATCCTATATTCTAACTAGGAGAGGAGGCATACTGCCTTTTGCCATGTGAGTCCAAAAGCCCATTTTAAATATAATACTTGTTTCCTGTGGTTCTGGTTCTATTTCTAATACTCCCAGTCTCAATTTATGAGTTAGCTAAATGTCTTTGATTGCAAATAACAGAAACTTATTCTGCCTAGTAAAATTAAAGACACAATTCTAAACTTAATGGGTATAGTGCTAATATACATTAAAAAAAAAAAGGGCAGTAGAGCCATGTGTAGGGAAATTATAAATGAGTCTAAGACTGTTACATTGGGGAACATATATTCTACTGACAAGGTGCCGAATTCCTGAGATTGTCTGCCATTCCTATAGTATCTAGATGTCTCTAGAGCCCTCATAAGTCCCTCTGTTTGAGGCATTGTTTACTGTGGCAGTCAATGTGATCCTGCTGAGACTTGCATAAATGTAACCTCTGGAATGACCTCCTGACTCACTTTGAAATTGCTTAGCCATAAAAACTCATTTGTATTTAATATTTCCCTCTCAATCAGGAACAGAGTAGGCATCACCATCCTAAAATCCTCAAGATTGAGGAATGAACAAACATAAGGTGGGAAAGCAATTATGAACTAAAGTAAACTTATTATTATTCTAGTAATGGAAGAACTTGGACTGTTGATATAAACATAGTGGCCACCCGAGTTTCTGAGGGGTGGAAAAGGGAAGAATAGGTATAATATGGGGCATTTTTAGGACATTGGAATTATTCTGCATGACATTGCAATTACAGATATGGGCCATATACATTTTGTCGAAACCTATAAAAATGTTCAATGTAAAGTGTAAACAATAATGTAAAATATTGACCATGGTTCGTAGCAATGCCTCAATACGTGTACATTAATTCTAACAAATGTACCACAATAATGAAAAATGTTGTTAATGAGGAAAAGTGTGGGAAGGGGAGGGATGGGGGTATATGGGAATCCCCTTATAATTTTGATGTATCATTTATGTTATCTAAAGCTTCTTTAAAAATAAAAATTTCTCAAAAAGATAGTAAAAAAAGAGAATTATGAACAATCACATTGCATCATACTTTACAGTCCCAACATAGAATTTATGTGCCATTTTTAATAATGCGATTAGTTTCTAGAGTTACCTTATAAAAAATGTGAGGATAAGTTTCAAACAGAAATGACTAAACCTTCACTACTCAAATAATGGTTCAGGTTCCACCAACATTGGCATCACCTGAGAGCTTTTAAGAAATATTGCATCTCAGGCCTGGTCCCAAAACTGCTGAATCAGAATCTGCATTGGAACAAGATTACCAGGAGATTTGCAAATGACAATAAATTTGAGAAGTATGAGACAAACAAAAGTCACAACTCTAAGGAATTCAGGCAGACTGTAAGGAATAGCTCAATGATCAGAGCTAAGGAAATAGAGAAGTCAGATGCCTCCAAGAGAAAAAACTCAAAACTCAGAAGTCAAAACTCATGGAATTTCTCTCTAGACCCTATAGACACAAAGCTCAGAGCCAGTGACCCTCCGTATTTGTGTTTACCAGTAGAAAGTATTGAATATGTTTTACTTCGGCAGAGAATGTGGTTGGTCCATTTGAACCATATATCCACCTCTGAGTTAATCACTTAGAGCCAAGCAGTAAGACTACATGGTGTAGATATAGCCACTGGGTCTTCATCTCTGTATTGGGAATGATCTAAACAGAAGAAAAATCAGTTTTTACCTGGAAAACCAGTCCAAGTGTTATCTATAATGATTGTAAAGTATTAAAAATATAATATAATGAAATATGAGAGACCTGGTGCATATTAAAACAGTACAGCCAATAATTTTCAATACACCTCTTAAATACATCTCTCAGAGACTTGAATCTTTCAGTTGTTCATATGCTGGTTGAGGCTTGAATCCAAGCAAAACAATTCCTTCCATCTGCCCCATAATATCTAAGTTCTCTCTCAGCCTGAAGCAGTTACAGTGGGCATCATCCCAAATCCCTCAAGACTGAGGAATGAACAAACCTAAAGGACAGGTGTAACCAAAGACCAAAGTAGATTTATTGTTATTGTAGTTATTATCTTGTGTTAACAGAAGAACTTGTAAAATTGATATAAAGAAAATGGTTGCCAGGGGTTCAGAGGGGAGGGATGAATAGGTAAAACACAGGCATTTTTAGAGCAGGGAAACTGTTCTGTATGATACTGCAATGAAAAATACATGACAATATACATTTGTCAAAGACTATAAAACTGTACAGCACAAAGTGTAAACCATAACGCAGAGGCTTTGGTTACTGGAAATGCTTCAATATTGGTCTATAAATTGTAACGAATGTATCACAATAATGCAATATGTTAATAATAGGGGAAGCTATGTGTGTTTGTGGAGGGAGATTATATGGGAACTCCCTATACTTTCAGTGCAATTTTTCTGTAAATTTAAATCTTCGCTAAAAATTAAGTTTATTATTATTATTTGAACAAACAAACAAAAATAAAACAGTACAGCTAGAGGCACAGAACTTTTGCTAACTATGAAGGAAAACACTCAAAGTGAACGCATCCAAAGCATTACATTCCTTTCTACTTTTCCATTTAATATCACAGTAATTATTGCCATAGGCTATTATAAATGTTTGTCAAGTAATAATCTAGTTTGTGCAATTAACCATAAAGTAACATTATTTCTTACTCTCTAGAAGAAAAACATAGAGCACGAATACTCAGTTTACTCACCCTTTGTCTAATTTCGCAATAAATCCCACTGGGTTTTACACAAATGATAATTCCCTGATGCTTTGCTTTGCCAAATAGATTTCAAGTAAATCCAGCCTTCAGAGAGGCCCAAGTAAGTGTGGTTACTGTAATGTAATAAAATACTCCTGAACAGCTCAACTCCCTAAACCTGCTTAGTGAAATTCTTGTATTAGCTCACTCATTACAATAGTGATAAAAGCATTTGGCACAAATTTTAGAATCTAATAGTATCACCCAGTGGGCAATTGCACAGAACAATAAATGATCATGGAATCCTAGGATGATTTAGTAATAGTTTAAAACTCTATGTTTTCTTCAGAATATTTTCCAGCTCTTGCCATGTAAATTCATATTTTCTACACTTAATTGGTCTCATTAATTGCAGGGAAAATGTTGTATTTATTTAAATCATTATGCTTGCCTATTTTAATTCCAGGCTGTAATCTATGTGAATGTTATTAATAAATAGATGTCCTTGTATAGAAAGTCCAGAGCAGTGTTGTTCTAATACAATAGCATTTGAAATATGACTAGTCGGATCATGATATGTTATAAATGTAAAATATGCACTGGAATTTGAACACAGTATGAAAAATGTATATAGGTTTAAATAAAATATGCAGTTAAAAATAATCCCACCTCTTTCTTTATTGCCTTTATAATATGTGGTATCTAGAAAATTTTCAATTATATATGTTGTTCCATTAGTTTTCTCTTATTAAGTGCTAGTCTAAGGTTAAATTACTTGCTGTGTAAGTATTTGAAGCAAATACCTTTCTAATAAACAGGGCATAATTTGAAATTTATAGTTTGTAAAATACCAGTCATGAAATAGATCTATAATTTTTCTGGTCTACAAAAAACGGGCATTATCTCTCAAAATTACAGGTAAATCCTCTCATACAGTGTGTTCTCATAGGTTTTCTGGATGAAATCATTTTTCAACAAAAAAAAATGATCAATACCAATAACAGTAATCTTCTATTCTTCATTCAGTAAAAGATGTTTTTAATAGTGGGTAATTTATTTTATAATAGATGATAAAATTCTCTAATATACTGTTCAATGAAGCTAATTTGGTACTTAAAAACAATTATTTTTATCATGGAGCAAATTAAATGCCCCTTCCTATTCTAAAGAGATCCCTCTCTTGCACTTTTGACTTTTCACTTCTTCATTATAGATTAATTAAAATGAGGTTCTGAGAGGTGAGAGAGGGAAGAATAGGTATAACTATAACATGGGGCATTTTGGAGGCATTGGAATTGTCCTTCATGAGATTGCAATGACAGCTACAGGCCATTATACATTTTGTCAAAACCTATAAAATTGTGCAGTGTAAACTACAAACTGTAATGTAAACTATAGACCATGTGGGAGGAGGAGGTAGTGGGGTATATGGGAATTCCCTCTATTTTTGATGTAACAGTTATGCAATCTAAAGCTTCTTTAATGCCATGGGCGGGCCAGAGCCGCCGTGGGCAGGGCAAAAAACTGCCATGGACAGGGCAAAAGCTGCCACGGGCAGGGCAGGTCGCCCGCGAATGGAGCGCAGCCAGCTACCCGCGAACTGAAAGCCGGCCGTGAACGGAAGCAGAAGCCGCCCACAAGCGGGGAAAGCCACGCCTGCGCAGTGACCCAGACTCGGCGTGTCCCCGCGGGGGGGAAGGGGAGATATGTAATAAAATAAATAAATCTTTAAAAAAAATAAAAATAAAAATAAAGCTTCTTTAAAAATAAAACAAAAAATAAAAAAATCTGTATTATGAACTAGAGGGTTATTTAAATGTCCCTTATTATCACGTGGGCAATTAACAGATTAGTTGAATGACTCCTTTTTCAATTCTTCATTTGCTCCAAGGGGGTAAAGTATATTAAATAGATATCAAAATAAATATCATTTATAATAAATCCCTTAGTGTTAAATACTCAGGAAATGCTGACAACTGGATTTCAGGAAGACTTACATTATCATTCTTAGAAACTGCCTCCAATTATTCCTCAGTTATTTGGTATCATACATTTTTCACTAGCTAACACTGAAAAAGTTTTAACCCTATAATAAAGTATGTGAAAAGAGGTTAAATCTTCCCCTAACATGATATCATTTTCAGTTACATTCATATAGTTTAGTAACCAAGAACATAAATTATGAACATAATTTTATCTGATAGTCACTATTTACTCTCTATTAATGTATTTTCTTCTAAGAAATCCCTTCAGAAATTTGCATATTGGTCTGTAATTACTTTATTTATATTTCTGTTTCCAGAACTTGAAATATATTTTTGATCAACACCATGTGTCTTCCTATTTGATTAGGCTCTTCTCCGTATAATAGCAAATAGCTGAACAGTCCAAGTTAGGAATAATGTAGACTCATTAATTTAGTCAGGTTGGTGAAGTACTTCATTTTGGGTAAAAAATACAGATTTAATATTCTTAAATTCCCCCTTTTACTCTGCATATACAGACTCAGACCTGATGTTATTGCTAATTAACTTACCACAAATGGAATTTTGCAATGTATTAAATATATTCTTGAATAAATTTCCTAAATTTCCTAAATTTCTTTAACGAGATGACAGCTAATCATTTCTTAGGAAAAAAATTGATTTTCTTACATTCATTTTCCCAATCTTGTCCAAATGAAGTCATAATCAATTTGAAAAATGATTGGAATCTCAAAAGTTATCTTGCTATCAAGGTGGATAGTATTTTATATGATTTCTTAATATTTACTTGATCTTTTTGGTAGAAACACTTTATCTGAATAAGAAATTCTCAACTGCGCTTTACAAATGTATTTTGTGGACTGATTAATAAGAGATGACATCTCCTGTAATTGCATCTGAGTATTCTCTTATGTCTGCTCTGTCAGTAATTTATTAAATCACACTTGCTGCCCCCAGCTACTGTTTAGTGTGTTCATCTCTGACCCAGGTTCCAACCTAGAAAACCGATAGATTCTTCTTTTAACATGCACTTGTCTTCATTATCTTTGCTGTT
Organism: Chaetophractus vellerosus; assembly: GCA_004027955.1. Classification (NCBI taxonomy): domain Eukaryota; kingdom Metazoa; phylum Chordata; class Mammalia; order Cingulata; family Chlamyphoridae; genus Chaetophractus; species Chaetophractus vellerosus. The sequence continues at coordinate 14,733 of PVKH010000538.1, forward strand.
GCTGTGTTCATTGGTCTTGTAATGGTTGAGTGGATTCCATTGATGTCATTGTTATTATTATATATCACAAACAGGTAAAAGATAAAGTTACATAGTCTGTTAGAGTCTGAGGTCAATGATGGAATCCTTTCACTTCAATTCTAAAAGCAAACTAAGATATTAACTCTATTTCTATTTGGCTAACAAGCCTTTGATCTTATTGGAGCCCAGTTCTGCAAAACAGGACCTTTATAGTAGATTTTTAAAAATGCAGCTCCCAGAAGAAAAACTAAATTCTTTTCTTCTGCTCTAATGCAGCAGGAATTAGTCCTAGAAAGTAAAGTATATAATAAACATACTAAAAAAGAGATAATCCCAGGAGCTTTCAGATTCTAAAGTTCTGTTGGTAATTCTAAATGTAGCTTTATCTACTTTTACCAACTGAACTACATACTTGCAAATAAACTTCACATAGGACAAATCAGATGCATTATCATAGAAGAGAACATATTGTTTCTTATTATTCTCCAACAGCTTCATGTGAAATTAGAATTTAAGAGTAAATTCAGAAGTATGGATTGTATTTTTTTGTTGCTTGCAAATCAAGTGATTAACTTCAAATGGGAACATTTTTTCAACTTTGAATACAGTAATGCTATTTTGCCTATAATTCTGTAGCTTTTATTGCCCTAAAATAAAGACTTTTTCACTTGGAAAAACTGTTATCACTTTCCCAGTATTTTCCCACACAGGAAATTGCATTTAAATCTCACTGGATTACATAACAACTATAGTCACTACTTACGTTAACTTTTAGAAAATAGATTACTATGTTATATAGCTTGAAATCTCAATAAGGTCAAAATTAGGAAAAGGCAAAGAGAACATTAAAATAGAATCCAAAGTAAATTTCAATTCAGTGAACTTTTTAGTTTTCTGCACGTTATATAAATGTGATAAAATGCTTGTTAATGTTTCAAGAATTGTAAATCTTGTCTACATATTCTTTATGTCGTGAAAATATATTAGTCATTTTCTATTGGCTGTAAAACAGAAAAAGATCAAATAGCTTAAATTAATGCATGAATAATTTGAACACATCTTATTATCTTAAAATATTACCATTTAAAAATTATGATGTGTATCATTATTTCTAATTCTAATTAATTTACAAAAATGAAATTAATGAAATCTTTTAAAATGTTGTACAATGTATTCAAACAAATATATTTAATTTCTAAAAACTAAATTTGTGTATAGTGTGCTTTAACAGTTATGAATTTAATGTATTAATGACCTTAATGAAGTGATTGGAGATAAGTTTAATATGTATTAAAATGCTGTTAATTAAAAGATATCAAATATATTTTAATGTATAGCTGACACATATAATATCTAATAAGAAAGTTTTAATATTTCCCACAAAATAGTCCATAGTCTCCTCCTTCCATTTCCCTTACCTAACCTTCCAGTTAGCAACAGAAATAAGGAAAAGAAGTTATAGGTGATGCTGTGAGGAAGTAAGTTCAGTGATAATTTAGGAAGAAGCATCATTTTTGTCTCATAGTTCCTTTTAAAAACAAAGATGGACTAGAATGTGTTATAAGCAAAATATTAAATAAAATATTTAAAATTTCACAAAGAGCTCTTTCATAGTTTGTAACAATTGTTTCACAAAAATGCAAGGTGTTGATGTATGGGAGCCCTGTATCATGATGTGCGTGTTTGTTTTGTATACTCACAACTTTTACTATACACTTATTGTTTATGGATGTTCATATATGAATGACAAACTTCAAAAAAAGTTTAAAATTTACACAAATAGCAATTGGTATTGGAAAATAATTAATTTTCATCTAATAATAAAATAATTACTTTTTATTTAGTAATAAATATGCACCATGAACTGTGTTCCCTATATTATGCATGGTATTTCATTAATTTAATACAGCAATGATATCATGAGCTTATTTGTTTTCCCATGTGTTAAGATGAGAAAAACTGCTAGATTTCAAGATGTAACTTTAAAACCCAAGTTTTAAATTAGGTAGCTGACATGTTCATTCCATTCATTAAGTCCAAGTTCCTTAGAGAGAAAAGCAACAACAAAAAGTCTTTATTGGAAAATTTGACTTTTTTTTTTACAATATTATATACACCATGCAGGGTTTATATAATTACAGCATCATGCTATTAAATATATTGTCCAGGCATTTCTGGGCTACTATGTAACTGACCTTTAACTTTGGACAGACAGAACCAAGTTATTTTAGATTGCACTTAAGTTTTGTGCATGCATGTGTATATGGGCTTAAGCTTAGCCTTCTAAAATTGTTTTTCTAAATAAAATGCTCTTTGAATCAACACTAGCAAATTCTAAACAGGTTTTATATTTTCCCCAATTTAAAAATTTATACTTCAATTATAAAACTCTTTGCCAATCACAAAAAGTCATGAGTTTCAAATTCAGTGAATTCACTATGCTTAGAAATATACTCAAATTATTTGGAATGAAATTAACAATACCCAGTTAATTTCACTATAAATTAATGGTTTTAAAGTGTATCTTAATATTCAGAAAATCTGTGCACAAGAAAGAGAAAAAATGCTCATACTTCTTCCATATATTTAGCATCTAATTAACATTCCTTATCTCTCCCATGACAATATCATCAAACACATTAATCTGAATTCAAATTCATTTTATTGACTGCTTATTATTTGCCAGGTCTTGTGATAAATATTTAGAGAGTAAAACTAATCAGAAAAACATTCATACTCAAGGGGTTTCCAGTCTAGTAGATAAAATGGAAAGAAGTAAGAGGAACTGAGATCCTTCTATGTGCCAGGAAATAGAGGTCTTTTAATATGTATTTTCTTGGTTGGCAGTACTACATGGTGGTTAAGCATCTTAAATCTGAAGGTAGACTACCTGCATTCCTGCTTCCTAACCAGTGTTCTAAGGTAATCTAGAAAACCTTTCTTTTTGTTCCATGTATAAAACTGGATAATACTATTTCTTGCCACCTAGATGTGGAAGTTAAGGATTGAGTGGGCAGCATCAAAATGGAGAGAGGTTTTATCCTAAGGCACAGATAGAGACAGAGACGCTAATTTTCTCTGAGGAAGAAATTATCTTTTGTGGTGCAAAGCAACTACAATTTGGGTGTTTATATGGGTTGTTTGTTAACACAGTGCAGCCTATCTTGACCAATATAGAAAGTTGGCATTTTGAAGTATTGTGCTGCAATAATACAATTCTAAACTATGTGGAATTGGCTTACCAGTTGAGCAGTAGATTACAACAGGAGCCTGAGCTTTCCTAATCTATTTGTCCATTTCCACCCCAAAAATGTGTCCCTCTACTTTTTATTCAAATGACCCTTATTCAAAAAAAGCATTTAAAGAAAACCCATGAAAAAATGCAAGGATATGGGTATCTTAATAATAAACACAACACCTAAATGGATTCAAGTAAAACACAATATAATAAAGTTCATGAATATATGGGAAAATAAGTGATATTTAGAATAACATGTCCCTAATAAGTAACATACTAAGTGCTAAAGGAGGACACAGAATGTGCAGTAAGCTGAACTTGGGGGTTTCGAGAAGGGCTTCACAGAAAAGGAAGCATTTGAATAAGGTTTTGAAGGACAAACCAGAGTTGGGAGAATGAAATAACACTAAGCTTGTCTAAAGAAAGTGAATAGCAATGTGCAGAAGCAATAAAAATGACAAATTCAGAGAATCACAAGAAGTCTATAGTGTAGGTGTAGGAAATAGCACTATGATGAGTTTGGAAATGTTTGCAAGAGTCAGATAATAAAGGTTCTCATCAGAAACAAAGGTTCTTGTGAGGAGGCAAAGACAATTTGTTTATAACTTGTAAGTAACAAGAGTATTGAAAATTATATAAATAAAGGATGGCTTTGAAGTAGAGCAAGAGGGAGAACAATTGATTTGAAGCACAGGGAGAAATGTCAAAAAGATATTGTCCTGTAATGAGATATGCTGTAAGCCTGAATTAGGCTGTGGCCAGTGATAAAGGAGAATAGAGAAGAGATTTGAGAGGCTTTTAAGAATCAATTGGATGTGAGGAAAGAAAAAGAAGTAGATAATGACTTCCTGAATTGAAAAAAATCTATGTGAAATGTTAACAGATACAGTCCTGGATAAATTCTTATGTTGGAATGGGAAGTTAGGGAAATATTCTAATGAGTGTCTTGTGATAACTCTTTTGGGGGGCCTGTGGAACATTGTATTAATCAGAGTTCTCTAGGGAAACAGAACTGACATATGTATATGTGATAATATGAGATTTATTATAGGAATTGGCTCATGTGACAATGGGGATTGGCAAGTCCAAATTCCATAGGGCAGGCTGCAAATTGGGAACTCTGGTGAAGGTTTCAATGACAGGAGAAGCTGGTTGAGTAAAATAGAGATGGAAATTCTTTTTTCCTAACTTATGAAGTCATCAATTCTCCTTCTTTATGCCTTGAACTGAGTGGATGAGATTTCTTATTGCTGAAGGTAATTTCCTTTATTGATAATAGATGTAATCAGCTATAGTTCAACAACTGACTCATAATTTAAATCCATGAAACATCACTCATGGCAATAATCAGGCCAATGCTTGTTTGACTGAGCAACTGGATACCATAACCTAGCTAATTTGACTTAAGCCATCACAGACATCTAAGGAGTTTTGCCCATTAGGTGGGAAAGCTGGATCATGTCATTATATTTCAGGCATGAGATTCATCATTTTGTCAAATAAACAAAAAGCCTGGAATGAAAAATGTTTATCTCTAGAGGCCAGAAAGTGTGTCATTGTACGGATCTCAAACCTTCCTTTATTCAATATTCCTTCCTAGTTTGTAATGAATATAACATTGCAATGATCATACCTTAAAACAAAGGAAAAACAATAACATTTTATATTAAAGCATGGATATATACATTAAAAACTATAATGGTAATTTTAAATTTTAATTCCATATTATGTATTCATTTCCTAATTTGAGATTGCCAGACTTTCTTATTGCTTATGCTTTATTTTAAGGTAGATTATGTCCAACAGGGTATTTTTTTCTTTAATTTTGCAAACTGTTTTAGAGCAGGTGTCATATCTTCAAAAGTGTCTCTGAATAATGCTAAGTACTGCAGCATCCACCTGAGGGAGCTTAATGCATAACCATCCAGATGCTCACCATTTGTAAACTACTCCCAGGGTGCAAGGTAGGGATTTTTGGCAACATGTCAATGCCTTAATAAGTATTATTCTAATTCTAATTTTTTCATGTCATTAAGGAATTATAGAGTAATAACGTCAGAGTGTTTGATTGTGTTTTAGATCATCAACAAATAATGAACGCACAAGTTATTTGGGGTACATCCTAGATACCACGAGAGGTTTGTTAACACCATTGGATGCTGAGAATTAATGGATGATGATAAAGACTTAATGTTTTGTGAAACAGCATATTTGCTTTGATATATTGTTTAACTTTTAGCATATTATTTATATTCTACATTAATTGCTTAGTAAAATTTAAGAGTTATGCATCCGGGGACCCCGTTCCCATTTGAAAATAGATCCATATCATATCATTCAAATTTTTTCAGAAGAGTTAAGGAAAAAAAATTTTAGTACTAAATAAGTTTTACTAGAATGTGATCCATCACAGGCAGTCTGCTAAAGAGGTTGCAAAGAAAGAAGGAAATCTCACCCTTTTTTATTTCCAACCAGATACAACCCAAATGTACATGTTCTCAAGCAAGAGTAATTGATAGCACTATTTGCCACATATAGTTCATTTAAAATTTACCTGGTGATTGGTGCATCCTTAGTGTTTGATAATTGCCTCTATCCAAAGGAAAAATAAAACTTCTCATATATTCATGAAGGTAGATACTTACAATTTGAAGCAAGAAGCCTAAGTTAAACTCCTATGGAAATAAGGAGATGTGTATGACTTTTTTCATTTTATTTTATTTTTATTTCAATGTTACAAGTTACTCTGTTAACATAAAATAATAACTACAATAATGGTAAATTTGCTGTGGTCTGTGGTTACACTCCCCTCTTATTTTTGTTGATTCTTCAATCTTGAGGGATCTGTGGTGATGTCCATTCCAAATGCTTCTGTTTGAGAAGGGATGTAGATATTATGGGGCAGAGGAAAGGAATTGTTTTGCTTGCAGTTGAAGACACTCCTTGTTTTGGGGATGGTACTAGTTCATCATAATAATTTTTTTAGCTATCCAGGGCAAGCGTGAAGAACAGGAAAGTAGGAGTTGACTGCAAATCTTCTGAGTTTCAGGGCTCAACCAGCATATGATAAACCCAAAGATTTAAGTCTCTGAGAAATATACTTAACAGGTACATTGAAACTTATAGGTTCATGTAAAAGTAGTAGAAGAATCATGATTAGAGGAAATATAAATGAGTGTAACTATGTTAAATTGGGGAAATAGATTTACATATATTCCCAGATAGGGTCCGCCAAGGGGTATTTATTTCAAGAGGCCATGTGGCTTGCCTCTGGGGTCTGGATGTTCCTAGAACCTTTGGGAGAACTTGTGTTTGAGGCTTTGTTACTTTAACAATTTGTGAAATCTGCCTGGGACCTGCATAAGCATAATCTCCGGAATGGCCTCCCAACTCACTTTGAAATCCCTTAGCCATAAAGACTCTATTTTATTTAATATTTCCCTGTTTTGGTCAAGATCTTTTTCCAAATTCATCACTGATTAATGTTTGGTTATAATCCCTTCATGTCAGGGAAGCTCATCCCTGAGCATCAGGACCCATATCAGGGTGTGTGTGGAGGGGTGGACTGTAGTGAGTTTCTTTGCAGATTTTGGCTTAGACAGAGTTTACATTTGAGTAACAAGGAGGTTTGGGGGAGGTAACTCTTAGGCAGTAATTATAATTAGGTTTAGTGTCATTATTACAGGAATAAAGTTTATAAATACAAAGCCTTAAGATAAAGGGTTTGGTTTATTGGCCTATTTTCTTTTATTAAGTAAGAATTTTATATTACAGAGGTTTTTTTTTTGTTTTGTTTTGTTTTTTTTTTTTTTGCCTTCTTATTTAAGAAAGTAGCAGGACCGCCCCAGGAGGGAAGTTCAATCTTTTGTAAGCTACTATGTGGGACTCTATTTATCATGGAAATATACCTATGGAAACAAGGATACATTTATATCCTAAAGAAACAATGCTTTAGATGCATTTTCTATATATATCAACCCACTATCAACACCCTGTACTAGTGACATAACTTTATTATAGATCTTGAAAGAAGATTCTTAAATTTTATTATTAACCACAATCCTCAGCCACCACAGAGTTCACTGTGTTTTACAATCCTCCATTTTTAACTCTAACTTTCTTTCGAGCAACAAATAAGACCCAAAACTTCCCCTTTCTATCATGTTCACAGGCACACATACTTCAGCGTTGTTAATTACACTCACATCACTCCACCACCATCACCTCTGTCCATTTCCAAACCATTAAATTCAATTTAATTATAAATTTTGCACAGCTCAAGCATTGTCTCACCATTCTCTAATCCCATTCTATCTCCTGGTAACCTGTCTTCCAGACTCTAACTCTATGAGTCTGATCACTATATTTAGTTCATATCCATGAGATTATACATTATTTATCCTTTTGTGTCGGACTTTTTTCACTCAGCATAAGGTCCTTTAGGTTCATCTATGTTGACGCATGTGTCAATACTTCATTTTTTCTTACAGCTGAATTATATTCCATCATATTCACCACATTCACTTTATCCATTCATCTGTTGATAGGCACCTGAATTGCTCTCATCTTTTGAGAATTGTGACTAATATTGCTATGAATATTGCTGTGCATATGCCTGTTCATGTCACTGCTTTCAATCATTAATACTTATTCTTCCAATCCATGGAGATGGAATGTCCTTCTGTTTATTTAAATCTTTGATTTCTTTTAGCAATGTTGTATAGTTTTCTGTGTATGAATCCTTGACATACTCAAGTAAATTTATTCTTATATATTAGATTCTATTAGTTGATATTGTAAATGGAATTTTTTCTTGATTTCCTCCTCAGCTTGCTCATTCCTAATGTATAGAAACATTACTGACATTTGCACGTTGAGCTTATATTGCAACATATTGCTGAACTCATTTATTAGTTCTAGTAGCTCTGCTGTAGATTTTTTCAGGATTTCTACATAGAGCATCATGTCATGTGTGAATGGTGAAATTACTTCTTTCTTTCCAATTTGGAGGACACTTTTTATTACTTTTTCTTGTCTAACTCTTCTAGCAAGACCTCCTAACATAATTTTGAGTAAGAGTGGAGAGAGTGGATATCCTGGCCTTGTACCGGATCTTAGAGCGAAAGCTTTTAGTCTTTCACAATTGAGTATGATGTTAGCTGTGAATTTTTCATATATGCCCTTTATCATGTTGAGGAAGTTTCCCTCTATTCCTATGTTTCCTAGCATTTTTATCAAGAGGGTGCCGAATTTTGTCAAATGCCTTTTCTGAGGCGATAAATTTGATCATGTAATTTTCTCCTCCAATCTGTTAATATGGTATAATTCAATAATTGATTTTCTTATCGATTCTTGAATGTTCCTTGCATATCTGGGATAAAACCTGCTTGATCATGGTGTATAATTGGTTTAATATGTTGTTGGATTTGATTTGCAAATATTTTGTTGAGGATTTTTGTTTATAAGTTCATTAAAAAGATTAGTCTTTAATTGTTCTTTCTTCTTGGTAGATTGTCTTTTTTATTAATATGTAGTATAGCTACTCCAGTTCTTCTGTGGTTACTGTTTGCATGGAAAATCATTTTCCAACCTTTCACGTGCATCTTATTTGTGTCCTTAGGTCTATGTTTTGATTCTTTTATACACAGCATATAGGTGGATCATAATTTTTATCCATTCTGACAATCTGTGTGTTTAAATGGGGGAATTTAATCCATTAACGTTCAATGTTATTACTGTAAAGGGTGTACTTATTTTAACCATATAATCGATAAGCTTTTATATATCTTTTTTAACAAATCAATTTTATTGATGCATATTAATAAAGCATATACCCATCCAAAATGTACAAGCAATGGTATTTGGTACAATCACATAGTTGTGCATTCATTACTTCAATCATTAGAACATCTTTGTTATTCCACCAACAATAACCATCGTGCTAAAAAATAAAAACCAACCAACCAACCAAAAAAACAAAACTCATCATCTCTCAATCTCTCTATGCTTCCCCTGCCATGCATAGCTGCTATTCTGTTTGCTTCTCTCTTGCTTATTTGTGTTTATATTTTGTTTAAAAAGTCTTATATATGCAATATCACCCTTATTTGTATTTTGCATGAGGTTTCACTATATTATACAATACCAAGTTACATTTTTTAGCTTTCCTTCTAGTAATATAAATGTCCTTAGGCTTTCCCTTTCAACCACTGTCATACCCATATAATAGTTCTGCTAGTCCCAAACAGTATGATGTGCTCTCAACATTTTATTTAATTTTCCAAGATTTACAGATAACCTTTTAGCCAATTCAGCACAGATTAGCCATCTTTCTATTTTCTACCCTCATTCTATTTTCTAGTGACCTATATTCTAATTTTTATTAATTCCATGAGTTTACATAATATATTTATTTCATAATAGTGCAATCATACAGTATTTCTATTTTTGTGTCTGGTTTACTTCACTCACCATAATGTGCTCCTGGTTCACCCATATTGTCATATGCTGCATGACTTCATTTCTTCTTACTGCTGCATAATATACCTTCATATGTATACATCATAGTTCATCAGTTGATGGACACCTGGGTTATTTCCAACTTTTGGCTATCGTGAATAATGCCACTATTATGATGGTTTGCAGATATCTATTCATGTCACTGCTCTCAGTTCTTCTGGGTATATACCTAGCAATGGTATTGCAGGGTCACATGGCAAGTCTATATTCAACTAACATAGGAAATGACAGACAGTCCTTCACAGTGACTGTACTATTCTACAGTCTCACCAAAAGTGGATAAGCATTCTTTTCTCTACTTCCTCTCCAACATTTGCAGTTTTCTGACTTTTTAATAATGGACAGTCTAAAATGTGTGAAATGATATCTCATTTTAGTTTTGATTTGCATTTCCCTAATCGTTAGTGATGTTGAACATTTTTTTCATGTGTTTCTTCGCCATTTGCATTTCTTCCTTGGACAACCATCTTTTTAAGTCTTTTGCTCATTTTTTAATTAAGTAGTTTGTCTTTTTATTGTTGAGTTGTAGTATCTCTTTATATATCATAGGTATTAAACCCTTATCACATAAGTGATTGCCAAATATTTTCGCGCAATGAGTTGGCTGCCTTTTCACCCATTTGACAAAGTCCTTTGAGATGCAAAAGGGTTTAATTTTGAGGGGTTTCCATTTTTCTATTTTTCTTTTTTTGTTCATGCTTAGGGTATAAGGTTTAAGAAACTACCACCTACCACAAGATCTTGAAGAGGTTTTCTTACATTTTCTTCTAGGAGTTTTATGGTGGTCACTTTGATATTTAGGTCCTTGATCCATTTTGAGTTAATTTTTCTATAAGGATTGAGATAGGGATCCTCTTTTTTTTTCTTTTGGATATGGATATCCAGTTCTCCCAACACCATTTGTTGAATAGACTGTTCTGGTACAGTTGGGAGACAGCATTGCCAAAAATCAATTGACCTTAGATGTGAGGGTCTATTTCTGAATTCTCAATTTGGTTCAATTGGTCAATGTGTCTGTCTTTATGCCAGTACCATGTTGTTTTTACCACTGTAGCTAAGTAATGTGTTTAAAGTCAGGAAGTGAGAGTACTCCAATTTCATTCTTCTTTTTAAAGACATTTTTGACTATTTGGGACCCTTTGCCCTTCTGAATAAATTTGATTATTGGCTTTTCGATTACTGCAAAAAAGGCTGTTGGGATTTCTATTGGGATTGCATTGAAACTGTAAATAAGTTTGGGTAGAATTGACATCTTAACGATATTTAGTCTTCCAATCCAGGAACAAGAATGTCCTTCCATTTATATGTCTTCTTTGGTTTCTTTTAGCAATGTTTTATAAGTTTCTGAATATAAGTCCTTTATGTTCTTGGTTAAGTTTATACCTAATTATTTAATTGTTTTATTTGCTATTATAAATGGAATTTTTTTTCTAATTTCTGATTTTCTCCTCAGATTGCACATCAGTAGTGTATAGAATCGCTATTGATTTTTAAGTATTAATCTTGTATCCCACCACTTTGCAGAACACTATTAATTCTAATAGTTTTGTTGTGGATTTTTCAGTATTTTCTAGATATAGAAACATATTATCAGCAAATAGTGAAAGTTTTAATTCTTCCTTTCCTATTTGAGTGCCTTTTTTTTTTTCTAGCCTAATTACTTTAGCTATAACTTCTCGCAGTGACTCACAGACAAAACCACACGGCAGAGGAGAGAGTTTGAGTTTTGATGATGCAGTCCTGGGAAGTAAACACACAGAAGAACACAGAGGAATAGACTTGGCTCCATAGACATGGCAGAGGCCCTGGGAAGAGAAAGAGATTGAGAGTCTACAGCTGACCTTGAGGAGAGAGCAGAGTAGCTGAGGAGGAAAAGAATCGAGGCCTGGGGAGAGAGAAAAAGCCTTATGTCAGTCTACAGCTGAGATCAGAAGGAGCTGGGACCACAGAGCCTTAGGAGGAAGAGGAAGGCTGTGTCCTTGCAGAGACTGGCAGCCATCTTGCTTCAACACATTGCAACCGAGTTTGGTGAGAGAAGTAACTTATGCTTTATGGCCTTGTGACTATAAGCTTCTATACCAAATAAATACCCTTTATAAAATCCAAAAGATTTCTGGTATTTAGCATCAGTACCCCTTTGGCTGACTAATACAGATAACCATTAGGTCTAGTTCATTTTTCATATTATTCAAGTTCTCTCTTTATTTATCTTCTGTCCAGATGTTTGATTCAATACTGAGAGTGATATATTGAAGTCTCCAACTATTATTGTAGGGACATCTACTTCTCCCTTTAGATTGGCCAGTTGTGCTTCATGTATCATGAATAGGCTAGGAGTATAAATATTTAGTATAGTTTCTTCTTGGTGTATTGCACCTTTTATTAATATATATTGACCTTCTTCATCCCTTATAACAGTTTTGGACTTAAAATCCATTTTGTCTGATATTAGTATCACTGCTCCAGCTCTTTTTTGGTTACTATTTGCACGAGAAGTTTTCAGTCATTATTTCCACAAAGATTCTTTCTCCTCTTTCCATTCTCTTCTCCTTCTGGGATACTGATAAAGTATATGTTTGTGCCTTTTACATTGTTGTTCAATTCTGTGAGACCCTGTTCCATTTTTTCCCATTCTCTTCTCTTTCTGTTTCCTGTCCTTTCCAGTTCAAATGTTCTGTCTTCAAAATCACTAATTCTGTCTTTGAGCATTTGAAATCTGCTCTTTTATGCCTCTAAAGTAATTTTAATCTCATGTAGCTTGTCTTTTATTCGCATTAGTTCTTTTACTCTTCTTTGCAGGTTTTCAAATTGTTCTTTATGTTCACTCAGTGTCTTCTTAATATCCTTTATTTCTTTAGTCATAGTTTCTTTAAATCCTTTGAATTGATTTAGGATATTTGGTTGATTATTATTGATAAATTCTCTTAAATCCTGTTTCTCTTCAGGATATTTGGTTTGTTCTTTTGGCTGGGCTATCTTTTCCTATTTCTTAACATGGATTGTAGATTTTTGCTGAAGTCTCGGCATATGAATATGTTGGTGAATTTACTGTGATGGCCAATTTCTCTCTCTTGCCTGTTTTTTTCAAAGCTCTTCTTTGATATTTGGTTTGACTTATTCTATATTTTTTAATTGCTTAGCTTAAGTTATTAAAACTGTGCTCCAGACTCACTAACAGGACACAGATTTTCTCTCAGAGGTTAAAGTACAGAGAAACACAAAATGAGTTTTTTTTTCCATGCAATTTCCAGACAGGCCAGAAGATGGCACATGTTGGTGCACCTTTCCACAGCAGTGTATTTCTCTCCATTTTCCTGTTTTTGCTGGCCAGAGATGAGATTCAAAGTGAGTTCTGCTGCCCAAATTCACTGAATAAATGCCCCCCAACTCTTGTTCCTTTTCTCTTGTAACAGCTGACAGGGAGGAAGATATCTGTTCCCCTCCCAGTCAGCTGCAATAAGTCAAGGGTTTTACCCCAGCCTAATATCTTTTGGCTGGAGGAGGAGAGCCCACCCCTGCTGCCACAGAATTTAGTAACTCATGTTTGTTGTTTTGGCTTCTTTGTCTCTCTGTCCCTCACCCTCCTGGAATTTGTGAAACACTGTCCTAGTCTGCTGACTTACAAAGTAGGTCCCGCAGACAACTTTGGCCCTTTCTCCATTGTACTTGAATTGAGCACTGCCAGCCTAATCCAATGCCATCTTCCCACATGTGGTATATCTTATTTTTCTTTCTCTTTTTACCCTTTTAATTACCCTTAATAATAACATTCCTTTCTATGCTGTCCTCCAAACCTCTCTCTCTAGTCTTTTCCTTTCAACCTGCAGAACTCTCTTTAGTATTTCTTGAAGGGCAGGACTCTTGGTGACAAATTCTCTCAATTTCCATTTATTTGTGACTGTTTTGATCTCTGCTTCCTTTCTGAAGGACAGTTTTGCTGGATATAGTGTTCTTGCCTGGCACTTGTTCTCTTTCAGTACCTTAAATATGTCATGCCACTAGTTTCTTGCCTCAATGGTTTTCAGATGAGAAATCAGCACTTAATCTTATTGAGCATTCTTTCTGTGTGATGGATCCCTTTTGTCTTGCTGCTTGCAGGATTCTATCTTTGGTGTTTGCAAATCTAATTAGTATGTGTCTTGCAGTAAATCTGTTTGGATTTGTTGTGTTTGGAGTATGCTGTGCTTCCTAGACATGTACATCCAAGTCCCTCATAAACACTGAGAAATTTTCAGCCATTATATCTTCACTTCTTTTCCCACTTTTTCCTTATCTTCACTCTCTGTGCCACATATAATGCATATGTTTGTGCTTTTCATTCTGTCATTCAATATTCTGAGTACCTGCTCAATGTTTTCTTTTTTTTTTCTATACCTCTTCTTCTATCTGTGTGATTTCAGATGTCCTATCCTCTAATTTGCTAATTCATTCTGCTATCTGTTCAAATCCAGGGTTGTATATTTCTAGTGTATTCGTAATCCTTCTATTGTTACTTTCATTTCCATAAAATTTGTTATCTTTTATGTATGTTTACAAGTTCTTCTGTATGCTCACCTAATGTCTTTTTAGTATCCTTTATCTCTTCCTTCATCTCACCGAATTGATTTAGGATATTTGTCTGGACATCTTTGATTAATTGTTCCAAATCCATCTCCTCTGATGTTTTAGTTTGTTCCATTGACTGGGCCATATCTTCCTGTTTCTTAGTATGCCTTGTAGTTTTTTGCTAATGTCTAGGCATCTGTTTATCTTGATGGGTTTACTGTTTTGGTCAGTTTCTCTCTTTTGCTGTGGGTTTTATTTTTGCTTCCCTTTGCATTAAGCCTCTTCTTTGATACTTGGTTCCACTTATTCTAAATCTTTAGAATTGCCCATTTTTACATGAAAAAAGGAAAAGAAATAAAGAGGAAAAGGATAAAGATGAAGAAAAAAGGAAGAGGAGAAAGAAAGGAGGAGGAGAAAAAAATTTAAAAAGGGGAAAAACAAAAGAATAAAAAATAAATTGGGTCTCCCTGTCACGCCACTGAAATCTGGCTAGTTGCACCCTCCCTGGATGCCTGTGCCACTCATTTCACAGCTGCTGCTTCCCCTATGCCTGGAAAGCCTGCCTTTCTTCCCACCACTTCTGGAGGACAAGTGCACCTGCCTCTCTCCTACTCCACCATCTTTACCCCTCATATCTTTCAATTAAAAAAAAAAACTAATGTATAACATATTGTTTGGAGTACACAGTAGATATTTTACAGTAACATATTTTCTCGTATTTTGTGCATAGATAGACATTCATAACTATATACACACATGCAAAAATGCTACTATACCCAAATAGAGTGAAATTTTCACAAAGCATCAAGGCTTCTTTTCTTTCATATTCCCCCAATATTCAATATTATTTATCAAATATGCATGTCAATTAATTTTTAAAAATCAGCAACTTTGAATGTACAAATTTATATAAAAATTTGTGATCAAACTCAACAATCCCACATGATCATGAAAAATAAAAATGCTCATTTTACACAGAAATAATTAATTATGATAATATTAATAAAAATAAATAATTAGCTATAATTAGATTGAAAAATTACCTATTATGGACCATGTCCTCTGATGTCATCCCATCCCACTTCCAAATTCAAGTAAGATTTGCAGTCTCTAGTTTTTTTTAAATCTGTCTATTTTAATAATTGTTTTTATACATATGAGATTTATCACAATTGAAAGAATAAAAGCTTCACCATCATGGAAAAACAAATCTATTTAAGAATCCTGGAATGTAATCTTTCAGGAGCCATATGACATCCTAATGCAGTGTAATGGAAGAGCTATAATTATAGCTAGACTTCATTTCACTATTCTCATATCCATTGTTATAGTAATTGCCAAGAATTTTATAGCTAAAACAATTCAACTGTCTGATATCCCTTAGGTTCAGAAATTAACAGATTGTTCCCTTCACTTCCATGTTCACCCTGATGTCCTTATTTTAGGCTTTTAGCAATTAGAATCTGTATTGTTTTGTTTTGTTTTAAACAAACCAATAATTAATCTTAAAATCCAAGTAAAATAAACATTAATTAACACTTTTCAAAGTGCAGAAAAATCAGCATATATACACAGAAAATTTCACCAAGAAAAGCCATGGTTTAAGCCATTCTAAAACACTAGCTTGAAAATAAGGGTCTGAACATACTATAATTTGATAATTTATTTTTCATTATTGTTATGGACTATTGGTGGGCTTGACATAATTTCTATTCTTAATACCTATAATAAATTAAGTTCAGATACTTTAAAATTAAATATTATATTAGGAGTTCAATATTTTTATTATGAGGGGATGGGAACAATTTTGTCAATTAGTAAAAAAAAAAAAAGTGAGTCCATAATATCTGACAAATTAGTAAAATATACCAATTTTGCCACTGCCATAAAACAAAATAGCTACAATAACTACAAAAGAACAACTTTGAAATGGTTGACCTAGTGGATGATAGTTTGTTGTCTTCTGTGTTTTCGTTATACCATGATTATATATATTAGTATTTTGAGTTGCTGACTCTTCCATTAGATTATGGGACATTTTTTAAATCTCTATTACTTTCACAAAAGTCATTATTAAGGCCCTAGTGCATCATGGGCACTGTGCTAAATACTTGGATTATTATGTCAGGAATATGTGGTCTCTGTCTTCAAGGTCTTAAAATCTGGAATAAAGCCTGATCATATTAAATTGGTGAATATTGCGGTCATTCTATTGAGAGTGTGAGGAAAGAAGAAAGGAAAGAAGGGAGAAAAGAGGAAGAAAAGTAAGAAGTGAAAAAGGAAAGGGACAAGGAAAGCAGGGATAAGATGTATGCCTGCTGTTGACCAATAAAAATGAGATGTTTCTCTCACCTACATAACATTTTCTTGATATTCTGTTGCTATTCAAGTTTCCAATTTGTTTTTTGGTCCCTCATCCTTATCTAAAGTTTATTCACTTGATCTAGTTACAGGTCAAACATTTTATTTTTCTTACATTAGTGATTTATATGGCATAATTACCCCTTTCCCGTTTATCCTTTCAGATCTTAGAAGTTATTAATTTATTAAAACACAGATTGTAGGTAATGACTTATAATTCAGTAAAATACTTAATCTGTGCACATAATTTGGAAATGAATTAATCAAATACAAAAGCATAACTTGGGTTTATATTGGTTAAAGTGACACATTAAGATTATATTTTAGTTGGATCCATTTGTTTTTTCCAAAGGAGTACAGTTCTAATAATTTAAAAATTCTTGAAAAAGATGTTTCCTTAAACTTTGGAAGACTCAAAAGTCTATACTGTTCAAATTAGATATATCATGTGTACTGTTTGCACATATGTAACTAAGTGTAGACAATTGTCATGAATGGGACCAAATTTCTTCATTTAGAAAAGGTTTTCTTCCTCTAATATTAATATACATTGTGTGTTTCTGTTTTCAGAAAAGCACAGATTTTATTTTGTTTGTTTGTTGCTTTGACATAATTAAAGAGTGATGTTAAGATCTATCTTTGCTTTTAATATTTCTTACTTTGGAAATAAAAATTTCCAGAGTTAGGTAGGAGCCAAATCAAGGGACTAAAATTTCAACATTATATAGACCATTTATGGATGTATTTAATGTTGTCTGGAGACAGGATGGATGCCCATACATTTTAATAGTAAACTCTATAAATTCTTGGTAATATAATAATTATATTTTTCAGGGTTACAGCTTCTATTTTGGCATCAATTTTCATTTCCCTCTAACCAATGTGTTCTTGATTTAATATATTTTTAGTAAAGTGCACGACTAATTTCCAAAAACAGTGTTTGAAATTATAGTGCAAAAATTAATTCGGTTTATGCTGTGACTGAACCCAGAGGAAATAGTATAATCAGTAGTGAGTATATTTAATAAGTTGAATATTTATAGGTGAGTGTAGATAATGGTTTTATAACAGGAAAATACTGAAGGTATAATTTTCTACATAAGACAATATATGAACACAATTCAGACACCAATATGTAAGAAATTATATAATGGAAGTCAAACCCATACCCTTCAACCAGGTGATTTACAAAATGATACATTGATGTATATCCTACTAGATTTCAAGGTATGTATAAAGAAATCAAATTGATTTCAAATTTAACTAAGTGAATTTCAATCCAACTTGTCTCATAAAAATTATTTGAAAAGAATGGAATAACTTAAATATAATAAGAATTCAGGTATACATATTTTTGATGAGCAATTTTGTAAATTTTTTCAATGAATAAAATGATGACATTTGGTATAATTAGGTTCAGAACCTTTCAAATACCATCCTTCTAAACAGTTTGTATTTAACAAACTACCACAGATTTAGGAAAATAATTCCATAATGAACATTGAAAGCAAATGTCATCTCTTACTCAACTACTTTTTAATTTACTTATCAGAGAAACATTAATAGAAATTCGGATACATTAAGACAGTATAATAATTTCATCACATTAATAATGCAGATGGCATAGGAGGTTAATTACATCTAAAGTGAACAGGTTTTGTTCATAATGTTCTTCCTTTAGAAATGTTGCCCACTCCACCTCCATAAGCAAATGCACTCACTCTCTTCCCCCTATCCTCTAAAAAAGTGTTGCATATGTGGGCATATAATCTTTAATACAGATGACTAAATCTCTTATTTCAAACTTAATACTGACTAAAGTAAATTAATTTGACATTTAAAGTTACAATTTTGCTAGAACATTTAAAAATATTTAGTACTTTAGTGAATTACTGTATGAAAATACAGAAGAATGAGCAAATATAATCTTATAGATATTATATGTGATATATATTAAGGTAAGTTTATGTGTCAACTTGGCTAGTCTATGGATTCCAATTTTTTGTTCAACCACCAGTCTAGATTTTACTGTGAAGACATTTTGTAGGTGTGACTAGCAACTACAAGCAGTTGACTTTAAGTAAAGGCAATTACCCTGAATAATATGGGAAGGCCTCATCCTATCAATTTTAGCCCTTAAGAGCAAGAACTGTGGTTTCCAGAAGAGAAGACCTTCTGCATAATGATCACACCCTCTACTTCACTTGGAGTTTCCAGCCTGCTGTCATCCTCAATGGATAAGAGAAATCAATACCTTAACATTTACTCTTACCAGAATTTCCAGCTTACTAGCTCCCCCCTAAAAAATTCCAACTCAAGTCTTCAGCATCACCCTGACTAGAATTTCCAGTAAGAATTAATGAAGATTAGAATCGAGTGTTTTGGTAGTTGGTGATAATATGTTTTGCTCATATCTCTCTTTGTGGAAGGTATGATAAGGCCAGGTGCAGAGCAAGAGAGACTGAAAGAGATTTAAATTTATTATACTCACAGTTCTCTGTGGAGACCCCAGCACCTCATGAAGGGATAATGAGGAAACACCAAAACTGGTCATGAGAGAATGAATGTGCATATTCACAATGACAAGGAAACTCTGACTTATTATCAGCAGTAAGTAGACAAGGAAAGTCTGGTCTCCTACCTGCAGCAGTTAGTCCAAGATGTTGGCCATTATCTACAGAAATATCCTAGGAAGTCACACCACAATCTCTTTAACAATCAATCCTAAATACCCAAGACTTGATTGATAACTGATGGCTTCCCTAACTTTTGCTCCTTCTTTCCAATTTAGGGCCAACCAGATAAAGTCAAATATGCTTCCCTAATTCTATCAGTAGGCCAAAGGGGTTCTGACAGAAAGTACCAGAAATCTGTTGGCTTTTATAAAAGGTATTTATTTGGGGTAAAAGCTACAATTACAAGGGCCTAAAGAGTCCAACTCAAGGTACCATAAGAGGTATTTTGTCACCAAAGCCTGTTGACACATGTTCAAGCAAGATGGTGGGCAATATCTGCGTGGTCTCTTGGGCCATCTTCTCTTAAAGTTCCATTCTCAGCTCTAGGTTGGCATAAGGTTCCTCTCTCTTACAGGGCCTTTAGTTGTTTGAGCCTTCTACTTTCTGTCACATGACAGGACCAAAATGACCAAGTTTTCACCTTTTCTATGTCTATGCAACTCTCATTCTTCTGGTGTGTCTTCTTCAGTGATTGTCTCTTGTATTAGTCCACCAAGGGGGTGGGGACTGAAGCCCGAGTCACGACCTACTAACGTGGTTGAATAAAAACCCTAATCGTAAGAGTTAATTTAATCAAAGATATCACAGATGGATCTAATACAATTAAAGGGGATCACACCCAGAGGAATAAGTTAGTTTACAACATAATCTTTTTCTTTTTGGGATTCATAAATAATATCAAACTGCCACACCTAACCAATCATGTAGGATTCCCTGCTTCTAGTTAGCCCACCTTTAGTTTCACAATACCAAATTCCTCCAGTCAGGATATACCTGAAATTCTTCCCTTTATTCTACTACAAAACTTTCCCACTCCTCTGCTTGATTTTGAGTCTTTGACAAATGCAAGTGATGATAGCTTTAGCTAAATTTTTTGCTATTGCAAACTTTGAATAAACAATGTTTATTTGTTCTCAATTGGGTGTTATTTCCACAGTCACTAGGCAGAAAAAGGGAGAGCTGACCTGTGTTGTGCCTATATTGTGGTTTCCAGGGAAGCATTTAAGCATGAGGCAAGGGTACACTATGTCAGATTAGTTGACTATATATGAACCTGGAGCCCTGCCAGCTTGAGGTTATTTGTAAGCAGGATAGGACCAGAATTATCTAGGAGTAACAGAGGTACAAATGTGGCTTGGTCATTAGGTTGAATCTATAGATATTAAAGCATCTATTTACAGAAGACAGAAAACATGGTTAACACATTAAGGATGCATTTTGTCTAATTCATTATTGTCCCTAGTAGTGTGTAACAATATTTTCTCCCTTGTAAAATTGGAATTTTTATAGTTGCTAACATGACATTAATGGGCATCCAATATTTTCTTAATGACTTTTGACTAATTTGGTATTTTCACAAAAGTGGAAAAAAACATAAAAAAATTAATTCTGTTCCCCATTGTTCCAATGCCATATGTTATAAGAAAGAAAATGATTTGAGATTCTTTATTAGTGTCTCTTTGATAAATCAGCAAAATAATTTTCCAAATTTTCCTTAATATTATGCAGTAGGTACTAAGGTACATCAATTCTATTTGTGAAGATGTATATAAATCCTACAACATGAAAATGAAAATGTACAGCTGTAATAATTATGTAGAATAATTTCATTTCATCAAATGAAAATTGAAAGAAAGAACAATTTCTAGTTCATTATTTCAGAAGAAGTTACTATTAGAAATATTTTATGAAATTTTAAAATGTTCTTTCTTCCATGAAATACCTAAGTACACATATTTTTCATTTCCATAAGATCTAAATATCCATTCTTTGCAATAAAAATGAGTACACAAGTAAAAAATTGTTTAGCACATAATGAGGATTCAGATCACAAATTTGTCAATTTTTTTAAATTTCAAAAATGATAATATCAAAACAATATGCTAGATTTTGTTAATATGTTATGTGTCATGTTTCTAATGCCTAATTATTTTATAATTTAGAGGTAAACATGAGAATGGTGAACAAGTATATATTGTCATAGTTGGTAACAATCAGACTAAGATAAATACTGTTATTTTGGGGGGGAAGCGGGGGTATTTTACTAGTAGTAATCAGTCCAATCAAAAGTACTTGCTTTCTTGGTATAAAATGACTGCAAAAAAATTCCATTATCAATGCTATTGTAAAAATTAGCTTTCCAGCACTTCATTATACACTTATTTATTTATTTATACTTATTTTTTTATACTGTTGTAAGCACAACTAATTAGTTTCAACCCCAGACTTTATTGTTTAGCCCTGGACATTGACATTTAATCTCAAACTACAGAAAATAATATATGCCCCTAAATCTCATTTGTAACAAAGACAATTCAATCATTGTTATGTTGATAACGAATGTGTATAAAATTTTATTGAAAATTATCAGTCCTATAACAATCTAATCACTTATATTTTTGAGAATTATTAATCCTGTAACAATCTATCACTCATATATGATTGTATAATATACATTCACAATTCTAAATTGGCAAGAGAAACCAAGTGTCTTTGTGAGTATTGCAATGATTCTGGAAACAAAATGTCAGAAAACTAAAAATACAAAGCTGGGATGAATGATGACTGAAATATGAAGTAAACACATTTTAGGAAAAGCAATACACTGGTACTGCTGTGAGTGTTCTATAGACATTCAGCT
>PVKH010000539.1:0-36782 GCA_004027955.1 Chaetophractus vellerosus
AAAAGTGAGGGGGGGGGGAGGCTGTAGCCCAGTGTATAGGGTGCCGGTACACCACATGGGAGGCCATGGGTTCGGTTCCCGGGGACCTCTCCAAGCGGGCAGACCGCTGAGAAGGCAAAGCCACCGTGAGTGGGGCAGAGCTGCTGTGGGCAGGGCAAAAAGCCGCCACGGGCAGGGCAAAGCCACCACGGGCAGGGTGAGCCGCCTGCAAACGGAGCAAAGCCACCTGTGAATGGAGCAAAGCTGCCTGCGAACAGGGCAAAAAAGCCACCCGGGAACGGAAGCAGAGCCGCCCACAAGCGGGGCAAGCCGCCTGCGCAGTGAGTCGACTCAGTGCGTCGCCGCAGTGGGGGGAGACAAAGCAGACATAGAAGAACACACACACACACAAAATGAACACACAGCAAGAGCAAGCAGAAAGGGGAGGGATATGTAACAACAACAACAACAAAAAAGTGAGTGGGACTGAATGGCTCAATGGCCATCTGCAGTCATTCCAGCCCCTTCTGGAATCCTGGTGGGATTAGTACTAAATAGCATCAGCTTAAACTAAGAGATCAGAAATATGACTAAAGGTGGCACTTCTGATGGGTGGCACCTTCTGTAAAGTCTGTGAGCTGTGGAAAGATCTCCCAGGCTGCACAGAGTTTCTGGTACTCTGAACTTTTTGGATCCTCTTCAATGTGTAGTCACTCAAAGGGGGATCCTATTTCCCTAGCAGCCCCAGGCCGTAGGAAGACCAGATCTTACTCTCATTCTCTACAACTTACCCAGGTCAGCACTTGGGATCATGCCAACTCTGCCCTGATCCCTGACTTGCTGCTCCTGAATTGAAATTTCAGGAGTGCTACTTCCTTATTTGAAACTGGACTAAACCATGCCACCTGTAGCCTGACTTGGTCTTTGGAATATTGGCCTCCCTTATAGGAAATGGAAGCTTGGCCCATTTTCTTATATTCCATTTTAGTTTGGGGTCAGGTTGTTTCAGGCTCTCCCATGAAAAGGTATGTCCCACGAAAGTATTTGCAGCTGGCTGTTTGCACCTATCCACAAGGATGTTTACAACACGCTTCAAATTCAACAAGGTTCAGATCAAGTAGGATCTCTCTCTTGACCCCAAATCTTGTTCCTTCTCCTCCATGCGCATTCTGCTCAATAAAGAGTAATTATAATTAAAAAAATATTACACTATAACTGACTAACTTCCTGTTGCCTTCCACATGCCATTATCTTCAAATTGGAGGTTTTATGGCAAGGTTTCAAATCCTGAGTCCACAATTGTGTGACTAAAGAAGTCCAGCAAGCATAAGAAAAATGAGGTCATATTCAAGAGAAATAGGTCAGTGAAACTAAGAAAAATCTAAGAAACATCTGTGAACTCTGGCTATGATATTTAGTCTCTGTGTTTTAATTAGAATCCTTATTGAAATTTATGGTTGTGGAAACCATTTTTAGTTGCAGCTTGGTCAGGTCGGGAACACTTCCTGTTATCAATAGGAAGCTGCTATACAATTAAATGGATCAATGATGCAGTGAACTGAATTAGGTTTTTCTCATGGTCAAATAATTCGACTAGTTGTGCCTTCTACATTATTTCAGTTGTACAAGCACAATCTTTGAGTCTGTCCTGTAGGAAGATGCTTGTGCTGCTTTGGCCTATTGATTTGAGAAGCTGTAAAAGGAACCGGTGATAGGAAGGCAATAAAGTAACATCAATAAAATGGTGCAGAGGATGAGCATTTGACACACTGGGTAGCTTTATACAGACAATGATTTTTAGAACAATTTACAAATCCTGTCTAATTTAATTATAATTATAATAATGTACTTCAAAACATGGTGGGATATTCTGTTATATATTTATTGCATTTGGTTCTGGCCTGAGGAAAGTTGTAATATCTATTATCAATGATGTGCTGGTAAAGTGAATCTCTACTGTGTATGTGTGTGTGTGTGTGTGTGCGTGTTTTAAAGCTCTGATTTGTAGTGCTTTCTGATTTCCACGGTGGGCTGATTTTAAGCTACTAACAGTTTAACTACTGGCTTTCAAAGTTTCTAAATATCTGACAGTCAGCTCTTAGTAGCTGGTAAGAGTTAGCTCTACCACACCACCATTGCAAATGATTTTAAACATTGGAGGAGTGCCTGCTAATAAAGATTTAGCATCATGCAATTTTAGGGCTGAAAGTATTCAGAATATTCTAGACCTAACCTATCTTTATAGAAAAAAAGATTGAGACCTGAGGAAAGTGATGTGCTAAGAGTCATGCAGGAATTTACTAGCAGGCTTGGGATTGGAACCAAGGTGCGTGGACTCCCAGTGTAGTAGTCTATCCACAAGCCTTTATAAAAGTAGGGAAAAATAATTATTGGACATGAATGAAAAAATGAATGTATAGTCTTGCTTTGGGATATGATTGGGGCAGAATGGGTGACAGAAGCTGTGAACATGAAACCCTCACTGGCCTGCTCCAAACTACTTTGAGAGCCATTTAGGAAACTGTATTTTGTAACATTG
The DNA here is from genome assembly GCA_004027955.1 of Chaetophractus vellerosus. Taxonomy (NCBI): domain Eukaryota; kingdom Metazoa; phylum Chordata; class Mammalia; order Cingulata; family Chlamyphoridae; genus Chaetophractus; species Chaetophractus vellerosus. The sequence goes on from PVKH010000539.1 coordinate 2,519, forward strand.
GTTTGTAAATGGGCAGGCCACTTCACTGTTTTGGGCTTCAGTTTCTGATTTTTTTTAAGTGATAGCTTTTGCTATGAATGTCTCAAACTGTAGCATGTGTTAAGTCAGGGTACTCATTAAAAAACTTTTAATGAGGCTAATGTAAATAGTCCTCAAGGCACACTTTAAGAAATACTAGTTTAGTTACTCTTTAAAGATGATTCAGATCTAAGACGTTGTGTTTATTTTCTTGTAGCCAGGGGAAATTTCTAGATTTGTGGCTCTCTAAAGTCCTTCTTAGATTAGCTGCATCAAAATCACCCAAGGGGGGGCCCGCTGTAGCCCAGTGGATAGGGTGCCGGTTCACCACATGGGAGGCCCCGGGTTCGGTTCCTGGGGGCCTCTCTGAGCAGGCAGACTGCCTTGAGAGGGCAAGCCACTGTGGGCGGGGCAGAGCCGCCGTGGGCAGGGCAAAGCCGCCATGGGCAGGGCAAGTCACCTGCGAACACAGTAGAGCCACCCACGAGCAGAGCAGAGCTGCCCGCCAGCGGGGCAAGCCGCCTGCGTGGTGAGCTGACTTGGCGCGTCGCCGCAACGGGGAGACAAAGCAGACACAGAAGAATGCAAAAATGAACACAGCAAGAACAAGCAGAAAGGGGGGGATATATAACAACAACAACAACAAAAACACCCGAAGGTTTAAAAAAATATTTTGACCCTCAGTCCCACCCAAGACCTATGAAGAATTGGAGTGGAAGAATTGCCCTGCTGGTTTTTTGTTGTTGTTAGTTCATGTATTTTATCAGCACATACACAATTAGATGTCTTCTGGTTTGTTGAAGCAAAAAGTCAGATGACACTTGCCACAGCAATGTCTGTTAAAGTGGCTGGCCATAAAATCTCCAGCACCACATTCATCTGGAGGGCACTCCCAACAAAGGTGACTAATTTTGCCATTCTCATCCACCTTATATATTTTAGGACGGCAAGCTTAATCTTCTCTTATACTTAGCGTTCTTTGGAGTAATGTGAGACTTCTTCCTTTTCTTAGAACACAAGTTCTCAACAAAAGATGAAGAGTTGAGTCCTTTCGAATGTTGTATTCAGACAAGGTATATGCACCTTCCTGTTGTTTGCTAGCAAAAATTAGTCTCTACTGATCAGGAGGAATTCTTTCCTTATTCTGGATATTGGCTTTCACGTTTTCTAATATATGTAAGGGCTCAATCTTGAGTGATGCTCTCTCCATTAGAGTTTTTATCAAAATCTGCATCTTGGTAGTGCTTCTACTGCAGATGGTGAATTGGAAAGACGCCCTGTTGATTTTGATGCATAACCAGAATTAGGAACTTCAGAGGTTGCTAGCCTAGGTGAATGCTTTGCAGGATAAGAAGGTGGAAACTAGGTGTTAAGTATTGAAAAAAAAACTATGTTCAAGATTTTAACCCCATCCAAAAAATTTCCCAAATAGGAGATGGGAAGGAGCAAGGGATAGGCTGTAGGATAATGCCTGATGGTCCTTTAGAAACTGTCCTTGTAGCACTTAACAATGCAAGGGCAAAGTATGGAGGGGACCAAGGGAGGTCTCTAATAACATGTTGATTGCGAGTCAGTGAACTTTGTATGTCTGTATCAAAAGCATGCAATTTTGGAAATCTAAAGCTTGACATGCATTATTTAGGACACATTAAGATAAGCATGGTCCTTGTTCTCCTCTCACCTGTATTTTAAATTCTAAAAATCCTTGCCCCCTCCCCACCCTGCAAAAAACCTGGTAAATCCAAAACTTTTACTCTTTAAAATGCCATTCCTCCCTTTTAAAAATAGTTTTAGGATTTGTAACTTGGTTTTTAGGCACATTGTTTTAAAAAAAGATAAGGAAGCTATGATAATGATTGCTATATAACTGCAAAATAGGCAGGATATTCTAATTATAATTGCCTTGTTATAATAACAATTGTTTTTTAAAAAACCTTTTTGGTTTGTATAGACAAGTTTCAAGAAGAAAAACATGTAGTCATGTAACCCCCGGTTCTCCACAAAGCCCCTCAAATCCTCAAACTCTACTGACATTCAAAGAGCACTGCAGGCTTCTTAACCATCCACACAGTTATGAATCAGAGGGGGAATTTGTTTCCTTGTCTTCTTACACAGGTCTGCTATTATTAATAAAGGGGTGGAAAATGATCTTGGATTTGTATGTTGGTTTTCACACTCATATATCTAAATCTGCATTCTGAAAATGTGTTCTTGGGAGAAAAGAGTCTGTATTTACAAATTTGTAAAAAAATGGAACTATCTTAGCTGCTTGCAGATTAACTAAGTTCCTGAAGAAAATGAAACTTGTTTAACATTTCTCAAACTTACAATTGCCGTCCTAGATAAATTAGAGGACAGTCGAAAGAACTTTCTTAGAGTTGTCGAAAATTGTTCCTCCTTGGTCAATCAGTGATTATAATATTATAAATTTAAGGCATGTTCAACAAGCCACATAATTTTATTGGAAAGGTCATATGAGTTCGACAAGTTGATTATATATTTGACTCAGGGAGAGGGCATATCTTCAAGAACTACTGGTTTTTTTTTTGTTTTGTTTTGTTTTTTTTTAAGATTTATATATTTATTCTCCTCCCACCCCCCATTGTGTGTTCTTCTGTCTCTGTTTGCCTTCTCTTTAGGTGGCACTGGGAACTGATCCTGGGACCTTCTGGAGTGGGAGAGAGGAGCTTAATCTCTTGTGCCACTTCAGCTCTCTGGTCTGCTGTGTCTCTTATTGTCTCTCCTCTGTGTCTCTTTTTGTTGCGTCATCTTGCTGTGCCAGCTCTCCGTATGGGCCAACACTCCTGCGCTGGCCAGCACTCTGTGTGGGCTAGCTTGCCTTTTACCAGGAGGCCCCGGGAATTGAACCCTGGACCTCCTATATGGTAGATGGGAGCCCAATCGCTTGAGCCACATCTATTTCCCTTGGAAGAACTACTGTTTTTTAAACTTTATATTTTGAAATAATTTCAGATTCATAGTAAAGTTGCAAAAAAGTACAATTAATTTTCTTTATATCCTTTCTGCAGATCCCCAGAATAACAATTTACCACATTCTTTATCATTCTCTTTCACTCTCTCACACATAGATATACATTTTTGTATAAACATTTTTTTCTGAACCATTTGAGTAAGCTGCTAACATGATGACTTTTTACTCCTAATACTTCTGTGTATGTGCTGTTAAAAACAAGAATATTCTTACATAACTATAGTACAGATATCAAAATAAAAAATAACATTGATTTAATACTATTATCCAATCTACAGGCCTTTTTCAAATTTCTCCAGTTGACTCAATAATGTCACTGATCGCAAAAAAAAAAAAAAAAGAAAAAAAAATTGTCTGGTCCAGGACCCAAACTGAATTTAGTTGCCATGTCTCTTTAGTCTCCTTTAATCTGGAACAGTTTCTCAGTCTCATTTTTCATGTCTTTATCATTTCTGAAGAATATAAGCCATTTATTTTTCACAATTTCCCTCAATTTGGATTTGTCTGATGTTTTCTCAAGATTAGACTCAGGGTATACATTTCCAACAGGATCCACATAAGTGTGTGCCCTTTTCAGTGTATTTTGTTAGGAGGCACAGGATATCGTTTTATCCCATTACTGGTGATAACTTTGATCACTTAGTTAAGGTGGTGCTTGCCAGGTTTCTCTGCTCTAAAGTTTTAATTTTTTTCTCTTTGTGACAGCGTCTTACATAGTTTGAGACTACGTAAATATCTTGTTTCTTATTAAACTTTCTCCTACTAGTTTTATTTTTTTAACATTAGAAGTGAATATTTATTGAGAATGAGGAAAACAACATGACAACAAATGACACATTTTAAACGTTTCCATGAATAGAAATGTTGAGAGCACATAATAATGTTTGTAACTAGCAGAGATATTATATGGATGTGACAGTGGTTGAAAGGGAAAGTCTAAGGTCATTTATATTACTAGAAGGAAAACTAAAAAATGTAATATGGAACTGTATAACATAGTGAAACCTCAAGGAAAATATGAATATGAGTGATATTATATATATGACTGTTTTTTACAAAACATAAATACAAATTTTTAAAGGTTTTTGTCAAATTTGGAAAAAACCTCTAGCTAATTTCTTTTATACCTGTAAGGTTTAAGAGCACTTCACATGTTCTTGTGCTGTGATTAATCTGAAAAATTCTCTCCTACTAGTTTTAACAAGCATTGATCCTTGCCTGAAACAATTACTACTACGGTGGTTGTCAGACAGTGATTTTTCCAAATCCAGTATTGTTTTTACATTAGCTGTCATTCTATTTTAAGAAAGAGCTTCCTCTTCTCCCATTTATTTATTCACCTATTTATATCTATATGGACTCAAGGTTTATTTTATTCTATAGGTTATTTTCTGCTACTATAATTATTCATTTTGATGTTTAAATTGCCCCAGATTTGCCAGTGGGCTCCCCATCAAACTGGATGTCCTTTAGATGTTTCTTCATCATTCTTTCAATACTTTACATTCTGGCAGAACAAGATATTACAGGCTAATTTTGTACTTCCCCTGCCCCAAACCAGGTACCTGCCATTTTTCTAAGAAGTCTGATTTCTTTTAGTAAAGAGTGATATTTAGAAATAAAATCTCAGTGCCAGGTATTCTCATTGTTACTTGGCTGTCACTACTTCTAGGTCCTTTCAGGGGACAGAGCTAAAAATATATGTATGTGTGTGTCTGTCATTTATAAATATTCTTATATTAATATCAGCCTACATGTGTGAAAAAACATGAGCTGAAACTGATGCCTCCAATTGCAATCCAATACCACAGAAAAGAAACATTTTTTAATGACTGTTTTCAAACTGTACCAAGGCTCACCAGCTTTAAGTCAATAAATTCACCATGCTGTAGAATAGGAGCTACAAGATATCCTGGAACTGCACAATGCCAGTCCTCTATCCATCCATTTTCTAATTAAAAAAATTTACAGGATGCTTTCTATGTACTAAGCACTTAACTAGCAAAGTGGAAGTGAAAAGGATTTTGTCACTACCTTCAAGCAGCTCAATCTATGAAGCAAGATAGGAAAAAATAATTGTTAAATGTAGCATAATAATACTGTATTAGAGATGTGCACAGTGTTCTATGGGAAGAGAGAGGTACCCAGACCAATCAAGGTAAACTGAATTATTTCAGGAAAGGAAGTAAAGATAGGCTACTTATAACACTTATTGAAAGTTTGTAGATTATTGAGTGTTTGCACAAAATAAAGAGTGCACTTTACTTCTGAGCAAAAGTACATTTTATGGAGAGCCCTGAATTATCTAAAAGGGTTTTCTGAATTGATTTGAATTCATCAAAAAAAGAAACCACAACTGCTCAGCCATGACATTGTGTATGCAAATAAATTCTCAGGGAATCAACTAGCTTGTGGGATCAAAGGTTAAGTATCACTCTTCCTCCTAGGCTCCTCCCAATGACCATAAAAGAAGAGAAAAAAATTGAACATATTTAAACTGCTTACTATGCCATTTTTTTCTTTTCTCTTCCTCTTGAGGTACAAATTACAAAACATCTCTCTCTCTTTTTTTTGGTTATTGTATTGATTGTTACTCTCTTGGGTAATGGAGTAGTTTATACACCCTGATTTTCTCTTATCTAAATTTAATCCGGGAAGTGGATGTGGCTCAAATGATTGGGCTCCTGCCTACCACATGGGAGGTCCCTGGTTCAGTTCCTGGTGCCTCCTAAAGAAGACAGAGAGCTGGCACGAAGGGCAGGCGTGGCAAGCTGATGCAACAAGATGATACAACAAGAGACACAAGAAGAAAAATATAATGAAAGACACAACAAATCAGGGAATGGAGGTGGCTCAAGGGATTAGGCGCCTCCCTCCCACACTCCAGAGGTCCTAGGTTCAGTTTCTGGTGCCTCCTAAAGAAACAAGAAAGATGAACAGACATAGCAATTGCAAACAACGAGGGGGTGGGGAGAAATAAAAAAAATAAAATCTTAAAAAATAAAATAAAATAAAATAAATTTGTATGTATATGTCTATGGGGGTATATGTCTATAAAGTAAAGTCTAAGAAAAAAAACTGGGGGCAGAAAAGTATCAGGCTAAAAAAATAATGAATTATTTTTTTGTCCTCTACATATAGCATTCTTGTAAAATTTTTGCCACCAGTGCTTTTTTCCCCCTTTTAAAAAATAAATGTAGGTTAGCTCCTGATTTGTGCTCTACTTTTCCCCCAGTTCTAAGTCTGATCCACTATTGCTGATTTCACCAATTTAGTATCTCAGTCTAGAAAATGGTCTGGTAAGATGTATAAGTCAAGATCATCAATACCATGAGGCAGATCTTTGCATAACTTGCCATATTTCCTTCTCCTATAAAATGATTCTTTAGTATAGTTGACATCACAGAAAAAAGTGGAATTGACACACGTACATACATTTTCCTCACTCTGAGAGCATAAACTTGACTGAAATATATATTAGGTGATCTTAGATCCTAGAAGATATATACCATATAAAATCATTTTAGCCATAAAACAGACATGACAAATAATAAACTTCATATTTATTTGAAGTATGAAATAAATATACTGAGTTTTTTCTTATACTTTTAAAAAAAAGTATAAAGCAGGGGTTCTTAACCTTTTTTGTTCCAGGGATCCCTTTGCCAGTTAGGTGAGAACCACAGACCCCTTACTAAGTCCACACTATACTGTGTATTATTTAATAAATATATCACACCCACACCAACACATCCCCACAAGAACAATGTTTTTTTTGAATTTCAATTCAAGCTCACGGACCCTTTGTTAAGAACCCCTGCCATAAAGTGAGGCAAAGGTAGTTTGGGTTCCTATGAAGACTCTCTAGATGTCCTTAGAAGTGTCTCAGAGCAGGAGCCCTTGTAATCACTGTACAGGTGGACCAAAGCGAAGGGGCCATGTGATGACAGCAGAAGCAGCATTTTCAGAAAGCAGAGGTCATATACAATGACTTGTGCAAACAACAATAAGAAAATGAGCCACCAGATGTGAGCTTTAACATATGTAACCATTAGTGAAATCTTCTCTGAAAGTGAGAATTTTTAATTACTTTATTAAACATTATATTCAATTTAAAGGCTTTAGCCATCCATAATCACCATGATACAATATGGTATAACATATGTAAAAAACACCCATTGAACATGCTTTAAGAGGTATAATTGTGTTTTGAAAACTGTGCAACATGAAATATAATTTGACATAAACAGCCAACTAATGAGAAACATAATAATATGTTTTAATAAGAGCCTATTGCAGATTCTGGAATAATTGTTGCATGCATGTCCCTAGTCATGTTGGACTTCTCCTTCAGTTTTGACTGGAGTAATGTGTGTTCTACCACACCGATTCTAATGTCCATCTGAACGGTTTCTTGCTTCAGTTTTGTTAAGCTTTGTTTAATCTTCACCAAGGGAGCTACAGAATGAAAATTGCAAGAGATAAATATGTTCATTTGCGGTATCATTTTATTACAGAATTGTATGACACCTTCCTTTCTTTTAAGCCAAAAAAAGGGTTAAAAATACAAACCACAACTTAAGGACATTCACAATTTTACTCTGGCATTTTAAATACCTGACATTTTTAGGATGGGAAAAAATGCAAATCTGAGGCACTGAAGCTGACCTTCTTTCCTTTTCAAGGACAGCTGCTTAAGGGGTGTTTAAAGATATCCCCTCTATGATTTTATGGGCTAGTACATTTATCTGTAGAAAAGGGGAAATAGGAAGAAAAGGGGAAGGTCAATATACAGATAATGGGACCATTCAAAGGATATTGCAAAAAACAAAACAAAACAAAACAAAACCACAAAAACTTCTTTATGTCCTCTTTTGAAAGATCACTTAGCTTATACCATTAGAACTCTAGAAAATCTTTCTCGGGCATAGAAGAGTATTAGGCAATTACTAGTTGGTCATGTCAAAGTAACCATCGCACGACTGAGGATGATTATTACAGGATTATTAATTGTTCTCTATTCGATCCTTGCCCAGTCAGGTCTATTGGGGAAGAGGGGAAAAAAACAAAGGTCATCACTTCACTCCCTTCAATATTTCCCACTCTATCTCTGAATCAGTACAATTTGAAACAAAAAAAAAATCTAAATGATAGTAAAAAGAAATTACTATTCTTCTCAGCTGACTTAAAAGGAAAACAGTATACTGATGATCAGACATTATTTCTACACCATGTGCCATAACAAATAGTTCGTTGAAAAAGCAGACTCCATATTAATGAATAACATTTGTCAAGTAGATATTTGAACAGCTATTCTTTTGTTCACATTTTTCTTCTTAAAATGAGTGTGTACTTACCACCATCAGTCATGCTGCTGCCTTTTTCTTCCATTTCTTGTTTTACCTTTTCTAATTCTTCTGTAACCTTTCATTTAAAAAAGTTTCATGATCACTGACTTTTAATAAACTTTCATCTTCTGTAAAAGCTCTTAACATTAAACGTCACCAAATTATATTCTCATTAATGTGCTCAGATTGCAACATGATAGAATAAAAATGATTAAAGTTGTTGTAATTGTCTTATAGCATCTACCATACCATTCTCTAACAATTGGTTATTATTTCAAATAGTATAAACATCCTAAAGAGATTCTGGATTTCTAAAGGCTAACAGGTATCTTTCTTAATATTACAGTTTCATAAGAGAATATGTCACCTTTTCCTCTATAAAACACTAAAAAAAAGTTTATATCATATGGCTATATAAAAAAATGTTCTGGGAACCAGCTGTAGCTCAATAGATAGGGCTCTGGTTTACCCATGGGAGGCCCCGGGTTCGGTTCCCGGGGCCTCCTGGAGAAGGCAAGCCACCGCGCAGTGAGCTGACTCAGCGGGATGCCCCAGCAGAGGGAGACAAGCAGACACAGAAAAACGCAAAGCAGATGAACACAGCAAGCACAAGCAGCAAGGGGGGGGGGGGGATATATAAATAAATAAAAATAAATCTTAAAAAAAAAATGTTCCACTCCTTATCCAAACTGGGAACTCTAAAATGCATACTGTGCTGTCAGATTGTTTCTTATCTATACTTTACATCGAGATTATACTGCTATAGCCTTTATTATTGGCAAAATTCCAAGCTAGCATTAATATAGGTGGAAAATACCATCTTTTAAAAATTAAAAATTGGGTATGATCTAAAACTAAGACATAATTATTGTAACTTAGTAGGTTTTATTTTCATCATACTGGTGAGTAAAACCCTCCCTGGGAATAAAGTGCTCATCCAAGTAAAGCAAATTAATTTTTTTCAGGCACCTTAAATGTTACAACTGGGGATAACTACCTATTCCTACAGAACTAAATGGTTCCCTGGACTCCCTTCAAGTGTTAATTTACCTAACATTAGTGAACACTTAACTTCTACATAACATTTTATTTGCCTAGAAGCACCACAGTATTAGATTCTAAATCTTTCTAATGTTATATTTTTAGTGTTTGAAAACAACCATTTTTTCCTCAAATAATCTCTAGAAAAGAAACTTGTATTATATGGTAAAGTTGTGACAATTAAATTGGGTTGTAACCAAAGATAACCTTGGATTTTAGTTCCGAATTGGCTAAAGTTGTTGCAAGATTTTTTTTTGCCCTCTTCAGCAACTCAATAAAAAGTGGGAATATCTCTCTTCTTATCTCTCTTGCAAGATCATGAAAATAAACACAATATGTGTCGATATTCCAGAAGTTCTCAGATGGAAGGGGCTACAAGCCACTCCCAATTTGTGGCCAGAAAAATACCCAGGATCACACAAGTTATCAACCAAAAAATCACTAAAAACAAAACTGATATATTGTGGACTAACAATAAAATTTGTTATAGACTTCTAAGCCAATTTTTCCTACTCCTTTACATAATTATTACAGAAAAAAATCAAGATTAAGGGAGTTTATAAGTGTGTTAATATTATGAGTAGGTTTTATGATGAATGTAAGTAATATGGCAACTTCAAACACTTTACTGAAATAGAAAATGTATAAATAAATAAATTCACTGATAAGAAAATTAGGGATTTCTTCCTAAAGAAAATGTTTTAAAGCTATAGGAAGCAATTATTAAACTAAACAACCCATGCTTGCTATATTAACCATCCTATCCTAGGGCTCTGTACAGCTGGAGGCCAGCTGACAGACTGAGAAATAAGGCAAGAGTTCACAGTGTGTACCTCGGACAGGAGTCTGGTCCTTTCTGTTACTCCGCCATTTCCCTGCTGGTATCGTTCCCTTGCCTGAGGGGGACAAAGTTTTTTTAAGTGTCAAATTCAAAACAGAAACAGAAGATAACTTAAATATGACCTCTTTGTACTTGCAATTCTGCATATTATTTTATGACAACTCCCCTCCTTGTTTGTGACTACATTTGCGAAAGTGACATTTAACTGTAGCTATTTTATGTCCCTAATAGGCATCGTGTATTTAACTAAAGCATTATAAAATGATGAACTGCCTTAACCTTCATATACTAACTTTGTAACTCACATCAGCATGATTCACAATAAAAACTGTCCTCCGCTATTACTAAACAGTTTAGGAGAGTGGCTCTTGGTCAATCTAATTTGCATATGATGCAGAGAAAACCAGTTCTAAAAATCAATCAAAATAGAGCATCAGGCTCAGCAATTTATAAGGATTAACAAAGAGTATGTCAGTACAATCAACTAGAATACATTCTTGGGAGCTAATCAACAATCAATTATTTAATATTAATGTTTGACAGATACACAGTGGCTTTAATGGCTTTAATCAGAGAATTTCACAGCATTTTTTTAAAGTAAAAAAAAATCATGAATAGATATGTTTATGAGGGAATAAACAAATAATAAAAAAGTAAAGATTACTTTCTATTTGGTCTTTAACTGAGAATCGCTGAAAGTACAGAAGTATCTTAAATTTATTTCCATTATTTTCCTTCTTCTTCTAACTTTGTCTGCTGAAAGAAAAACATATGTCTTCAACTGATTTGTGAGTGCTTTGCCAGTTTTTCAACATCAGGAAATAGGGGGCAAAAACCCCAAAGAAAAGCCTTTAGATCCGTACTGCTGCTTTCAAATGCTGATTTTTTTGTGTTGCTCTTGTTAAAATTCTAAAACTTTGAAAGGATTAATTTTTTTTCATTTAATTAATTAAACTGTTTGTCTCTGAATGTGTCTTGCTTTCATACTCCTTGTTATGTGTTTTAAGCCATTATGGCAAGGACTGTCTTTTCCCTCTGACACATGTAAATGCACACTAATCTTCTTCCTCCTACTCATAGAGTAAATTTACAGCAGACTTAGAAATAAAACCAGGTGTCCTGACACTCTGTTCCTGTTCTAAGCCATGTTCCCCAACAATATATGCCTTCATTTATTTTAACCAAATGAAGAAATGCTTTTAAAAAATGACTTCCAGGAGACAACAATTTCTATTATATATGTAAAAGAGATATAAGTTCTATTGCCTCACTTGGCTTCCTGAAGTGCACAAATCAATGTGTTGGTGTTTGAAAAGCATTTCATGACTCTCTAATGAAAGGTGCTGTTACAAGTCTAGGAATTAGAGTCATTAATTAGAATAAATCCCTGTAGATCATTCTTAAGTTACCTCACTCAGCTGAGCTTGAGCTGCACGATATTCCTGAACCAAGTGCTCAAGTTGATTGTTGATGTACTTTTCTCGGCTGCCAATCTTTTCCAGAGTCCTACTAATTTCATTATGGAGTTTGTCTAAAAATCCCTAGAAATTCCATGAGATTTTAGTAGATTAAGAATTTACAAATACATTTTTCAAAAATACAGTTAAAAATGGGTTAAAACTCTTTCAATTCCTCCCACAAATGCTCAACCACATGTGAAAAAGAAAGCAGTTTGAAATTTTCAGAGCAAAAAAATGTAATGAGAAATATTTTAGTCACATTTTGCAGAAAGTGAAAATTTTAAAAGCACCTGGTAGTGTTAGTCAATTCACTTATACATATCTCAAAATGAATGAGTGGACTTTGCTTTATATAAAGTTCACAGTCAAAGGAGGCAAGGGAACAACATGCATTCCTGTAGCACAATTCAAAAAGATGCCAGTGGAAGTAGATCCCTAGCTCTAGAACTCTAGCCTTTGACTCATAATTTCCCACTCCAGCTTTGCTTCTTTGTGGTTCCTCCAAAAGTCCCTATTTCTGGCTGGGCAGCAAGCCAGGGAGGCTGTAGGTTTTAGGCATTGCTGACCTAGTACTATATTATCCCTTAGAATTCAGAGAGGACAGAGTGATGAAATCTTTCTTTTTATATAAAGTTAGCTTTCCTTAGATGATTTAAATGTTAGGCCTCTTGCAAAAACAAAAACAAAAACAAAACAAAAACATGGTACATTCAATTAGTAACCTACTCAAAGGCAAGGATTGCGTCTTTTTTTCTTTCATGTTTTCCCATAATAGGTTCTCCTTAGATGAGTAAATGCATATTGATTCAGCTGGCTGAAGAAATTCACATACCTTGGTCTCTTTTAGAGCAGATTCAATACCACTTTTGTGCTGGTGCATTTGGTCAACATGGATTCTCCAATCCTACAGGCATAAGGACATAGGAACAAAAAAAAACAAAAAAACAAAAACACTATATTTCCTTCATTCCTCCACTTGTAAAGTTACGTCCTTTATTTTAATTACTTTGGTTGCTGCCCTATTTCAGGTGAGAAATTCCTATATATAGCTTGCAATCAGAGTATAAGGAAATATATGTAGAGCACTTTAGGATAAAAGGTTCTAAATAAATGTAAATTATTTTATGTGTTCACAGAGTGATATCTGACAATTTGAATATAAATTATTCTTGCACTGCTGGTGGTTAATATTTATGACTACCCATCAACATGGAAAAAAATTCTAATTACTAGAAAAAAAATACTCGTTTATACAGTAACAATTATGTTTGCCAGAAGCAACTATGAACTCAAATATCATATATCAAAGATTATTTTATCCCTTGGAAATTAAGTGGGGTCCTCTTCTTTAGTAAGATTTTTGAGTCTTTTTCTTAATAAAGGACGTCTTTTTTGATTACTAACGTTCATGCATTTTGAGATATTGTAAACTACTACTGGACAGATTTGATTTAATGTGTATATTTGAAATTACTACAAGATATTTCAAATATTTCTGTTTCCATTACTACAGGTGGCAATTTTTAAAGAGTTAAGAAATACCATCATAAGAGAAAAAATATTATGGTAAGTTGAAGTAATCAATGGAACTAGGATATTTCTCAATCACATGTATCTATTTACATACCCTGATGCTCCACTTTGCTATCTACGCTATTTTGTGACAAAGTATTTGTGAATAGTTCTTTTCCATCTATTTCTTAACTTTGAAACAGGGTAAAAAAATCTTTGGGTACTTCAAATACAGCAATCATAAAATTATAATATATTAAAGCTGTAAACAATTTCAAAATGAACATCTAGGCCCACCCTTATCATTCACAGAAAAGCAGACAGAAACCTAGAGATACAAAGTAACACACCCAAGGCAACAGAATTAGTGGTACATCAGGATGGGAAGCCAAATGTACTGATTCCCATACAACACATTTTGGCAGTTTAGAGATAAAAAAAGGGGCAAATGGCTACTTGGCATCATTGATGGTACAGGACCAGAGAATAAATCAGCATGTTGCTTTATCTTTAAGTATATATTTCTGTCTTATGAGCAAAAAAACATAAGCTGAAAAGGACTTTGGAGATCGGTCACTCACCCATTAACAGTCATCTAGTACAATGTTTTCATTTTGCATTGAAAGGACTGTTTACTGGCCATGAACTATGGTGACTATAACCAGAGAGATTTGCCAAGGAAACGAGGCCCCTCCAACTTAGCCAGTCAACACTGGAACAGGGAGGAAGAGCAGCAGGCTGGCCTCCTGCAAATGGGCCAATTATGGTTTAAGCTTTAAAACAGAAACCTGTTTAAGCCCAAATAAGCATCTTTATGAGCCTAACAAGTATTATTGTTTAAAAAAACATATTCATCTTGCCTGGCTACAAAAAGAATTTCAGAGAATAAATAAACACTAAGCTCAAGAATTTACAGGTCTTCCCTCTCTTACCATCAGTCTCTGTCCAAACACATACTCATTATTACATACATAGTTATTAATTTATATATTTATTTATTGTAATTGATGTGCTTAAAATAGTTTGTGTTCTGTTTTTCACCATCCAGCATTATTATGATTATATTTGTTTTCATGTATGGGCATTCAAAACATTTGTCTCTTCAATAGAAGCAACCACGCTTGACTCATCCATGTATAACTATGATAACTTACATTGATGAAAACTCCAAGGAGGAGCTGGTATTTCAGTGGAACTTTGAAGCATGAATAGTATTTCAATAAGCTGGAAAGGAGGGGGAGAGGAAGGGTATTTTAGGCTGAGGGAACAGCATGAATAAAGAAAAATAGAAAAATAAACGGGGAACTAGTAGCTTAGGCTGGTTAGAGTATAAAATGCAAAGTACTGGGACTGTAGTGGGGGGATGGATCATGAAGAAACAAAGCTGGAAAGGTAGGTGGGATTAGATCCAGGGCTTTGACTATAACACTAAGGAGGGTAGATTTTTATCATGTGGCTAATGGGGATCTATCAAGGAATTCTGGTTTCCATTTTAAAGACTAGCCTATATTTTGAGAAAGTAACAAAATGAAGGAATGATTAGAAAGGTAAGAAATTGAAGACAGGTAGGAAACCAGTTAGGAGGTTCAGTAATGGTCTGCATTATAGACTGACAGGATGTGAATTAGAGCAATGATTATAAGAATGGAAAGGAAGGGATGGATTCAAGGGACATCATAGAGGCAGGATGAGCAAGACTTGAAGACTAAGGGGAAGTGTGATCGTGGGGAGGGCTGAAATGAAGGAGGGGATGTAGAGAGAAGACGGAGTCTTTAATTTTTCTAGGCTGAAGAACTAAGAGGAAAGTAATACTGTGTGACAGGGTACAGAATGGATCTCAGGGAGTCAGAAATACCGAAGAATTTGGTTTTTGATTTGCTAAATTTGATAAACCACTGGACATTCCTGTATTCTCATAGTCCATTAAAATGGAGTAATGATTTATAATTATCTGCCAGGCAATCTGAATGTTTGCTTTATTAGAATCTAAATGGATACATTTCCAGCATAAAGTTGTTTTTTTTTAAAGCCTTTAAACTGTTCTTACCCTTTAACCCAGCAATTTCACCTCTAGAAATTATTTCCAAGCACATAATTGGGGATATACACAAAGATGAATATATAAGTTCTTTGTAAAACACAGAAAACTCTCTAAATATCTAACAATAGAGGAAAGTTTAAACTAATGATTTAAATATTCATTTCGGCCTAAAAATAATGCAGTCGGATAGTTTTCAGAAAGTTCAAAACCAAGCAAAACCCAACAATATGCCATTTGGACAGACACATGCAAAAGTACTAAAAACTGATAATGACAGTACACAAACTTGAGGATAGAGGTTATCTGTGGGTGGGAAGGGGGCAACGGTAGAGAAGCATACAGCTAATTTCAAAGGTGTAACAGTCTATTTCTCAAGTTGGGTTGTGGGTTCATAGATGTTGTTTTATTATTGGGCTTCACAATTATATCATATATCACATATTAAAATGTTAAATTCATGTTCTTAAAGAATATTTAATGAACAGCCAAAATGAATGCTAATAATATACAATAAAGTAGAAAATACAGTCTCAAAAGAATATATTTATTAGGTGTCCAATTTAGCAAAAATTAATATTTGTATATATACAGATGTCTGTTCTCTGTGTATGTGTATTAAGACAAGTACATGAATTTGGATGATTTTAAATTTCTTCTTTACACTTACAGAATTTTCTAAATTTCCTACAAGGGAATTTTATCAATTCATCAGAGGGAATAAAACCTTCTGATGCCCAAGAGGTTCTTGAAAGGGGCTTAAGACAGTTGTAATGGAAAATAAGTATGAATGGCTATACTTGTAGCATTTTTAAAACAAATACAAAATAAGCAAAATATACAGCTTCTGAAAAAGTACAACTGAGATGCATAAAAGATTTACAAAGGTTTGTGATAAGAATGGAGAAGAAATGATAGGTTTTAATATGACAGATTTGAAATCTACCTGGATCCCTGAAGTAAGAAACACTGAGAGGAAGTGTTCAACTATAGCAGCAATTCTTATATTAATTGAGAATCTGTTAGGTTAAAATGCATATTTATATACATTTCCTTATTTGAGACTTACAAAGGTTTGGAGAGATAAGTAGATATTGTTAGCCTTTCATATTCACTTCCACCCTTCCCTGGAAGAGGGTTATGTGGTTTGCTGGCCTCCTGTGGAGGAGTATACTTCCTGGCTCGGTTGATGCTGGCTGTCGCCATGTGATTCTCTTTTGCCAATGGAATGATGGTGGACATGGTGTATAACCAGGATGGAACAGAAGCTGTAAGGGGCATTGAGAATATCTACCAGCTCTCTTGCCCTTTCTTTCAGCCATGAAAATGGGCATATCCCATACAGGGGCTATCTTTTCAGCCTGGGTCTGGGAATAAGGAGATACATAGAATACAGATGGAGGAAAGCTGCAGCTGAGCACCATACACTGGTGGACATGTATCTGGGGTGAGAATGAAGGTACATTATTTATAAGTCATTGTGAGTGTGGGATGTTTGATATACAGAAAAACTGACTATTTATACCTATTTTATAGTGAGAAAAAATAAGAATCAGATGGATTAAATAACCTTTTCGAGGTCTCATGTCTGGAAAATGGAAAGCACTCCCAAACCAGTGCATTTTACAAATATTATATGCAACTTCTCATTGTGATAAAGTGAAGTATCAAAGAGTATTTAGGCTAAACCGAAAATTCTTTTTGTTATATATCAAGTGAGATCACATGGGACACTGGGATTTACTGTTCACCTATTATGAAGTACTCTAAAGCTTTTCTAAGCATCATTTCTCCTCTCTATTGAAATGGAGTTTTCCATCTAATCTTGCATTTTCTCTCTCAATGGAAATGAGAAGACTAATAATGATACAGTACACAATTTCTTTAGACTTTCTATTTTTCAAAATCCTTTCATACAAAATCTCATGCATAATTCTCTCTCTCATTTGTGAAGTCCATAGCAAAGGTATTATTGCCACCATAATCCCTTCCCCACCTCAAATTCTGTAACACCAAATTATAATACACACTTCTTTTGAGAACTAAAGAACAAGTGTCTGCAGATGATGACTCACAGTATACCATAAAACCAAAATATATGAAATCTAGTTGTAGCTGTTAAGGTGACTGACAAGACTATATGGATCCCTGGGTTTTACTTCAACAGAACAACACTTCAAAGAGAACTTTGCATATGCAGGGACATCTTATTTTTTTGTCAATATCTTCAACTCACTGATAAAGTTCCTTTCTGAAACTGCAGGGGAAAGAGAGACTAAAATAGGAGGTAAAACTTAATAAATGGAACTTAAATCGGTGTATATGTTAAATTAATTTACAACTTGCAAAATGGTACTCTCATTTTTTTCTCACCCAAGTTTGAGCTTTTTTATGTGTGGGGAGAGAGTCCCAAAAGATCTTTGATAGAAAAAGAGCCAAGGAAGATACCCCTGTGTGTGCTGGGATGCTTTTTTTGTACTCAGGAAAAGTCCACACCCAGAGCACAGCTGGCCTCAGCAGTTCACACAGCCTTATCAGCACCTTTAGCTGCTCCCACAAAGAGCAGCCACCATCATCTACATTTACCTTTCTCCTCTATTCCTACTGTCCTACCCCACTTCTGTTATGAATCATTATGAATGAATATCAATTAAGTGTTCTGTTGTGTAGTTTTATTTTAGTAAATACAATACTTACAAGGACTTTATATGGGTTCATCTAAGGTCTCCAACCCCATTTTTCTCATTAGTCCTTAGGTTTACCTCTGAATTCACTTTCCATAGGGATTTTCAAGATCATTCTAATGCATGGGAAGGAAATTCTGTAGCTCCATTGCAAAAACTGGGAAAGAAATTGAGGTTGTGTAATTTTACATGGTCAAATCACAAGTGAATAGGAAACCAAATGTCCTTTCTCTCACTTATAGATTTTCTAATACATCAAGTTGCCTCTTTCATTTCCTTACTTTGTCACCCACTTTCAGTAAGAAACAAAAGAAACTCTAACTCCCAATTCAAAGTTTGCACATTAAATGTTTATTAGCTTGATTATTTTGCTAAAGCATAGATGTAACGGGAGGCCTGCTGCCTCTACATCTGTAGTAGATAAACAATCTGGATAATCAACCTTGTTAGAACCAACTCTAAAACAAGTATAAATAAGTTTCAAAGAAGAATTTATGTGACTTTCCTTAAAAATGCATGAGCTTTATTACATAGTTTTTTGGTGTGTGATAATGAGTTTGGCTACTTAGAAAACTTTTCTTTGTCCTTCCTTAGATATACCGTAGTAGGTCAACATTCACATTCATCCTGAGATACTTTTAAATCAAATAATGATGACTACAATGTTAACATCCATGGAATGCCTAATATAGGTCAGGCACTGTGCTAAGAACTATCCATATATCATGACATATAATTCTCTTAAAAATCCTACAAAGATGAGGAAATTGAGACTCAGCTACTTTTAAGTAGGCTGCCCAAGCGCACACAGGTAATAGGTGGTAGAACCCAAACATACAAAGACATGACATAGTATTTCCGTGATGAAATGCAGTAAAGCATAATTAAAATTTTAAGGGATAATGGTCAAGGGGGAATTTAGGTTTATCCATAACATTTGAAGTTTTACAATCACGTATTTAGGCATTAATTGTGTAATGAAAAAAATAAATTTAAAACATTTTTCAGATAAACAAATGTAATTAAAAACTTTCTCACAAAGAAATTTCCAGACCCAGGTGACTAAAAACATTTAAGGAAGAAATAACAACAATCTTACACAAACTACCAGAGAACAGAAAAACAGGGAACATTTTCCAAATTGCTTTATGAGGCCTATGTAACATTACACCAAAATCTGACAGGACACTAAAAAATAAAAAATAATAGACCTATATCTTTTGTAAACATAGACACCAAAATCCTAAACAAATATTAGCAAATTGTGTCCAGTGATATATAAAAAAAGGAAGTATATCATGATCAACTTGCATTTATGGAGATTTAAGGTTAGCTTAACCCTCAGAAATCTCTCAATATAATTCACCACAATAAAAGAGATAAAAAGATATCATATGATCCACTCAAGAGATGATGAAAAAAAGTCATTTGAAAAACTGAACACCCATTCATGATAAAAAATTCTTAGCTAAGAGAAACAAAGGGGAACTTTATTAAGCTACTAAAGGATATTTACAAAAATAATAAAGTTAACATCATGCATTAAAATGAAATTGAAATATTGAAAGCTTTCCCCCTGCTAATACCACTTATATTCAATATAAGACTAAAATTCTTAGCTAGTAACATCAGGAAATATAAAAAAAAATAAAAGGTATAAGGCTTGTAAAAAAAGAATTAAGATTGATATTATTTGCAGAGGAAACGATTTAGCAAAATAATCTACAGAACAACTGTTAAAATAAATACTTGAATTTGGCAAGGTTGCTGGAAACACACACACACACACACACACACATAAAGAAAATGATGGAAAAAAGAAAGGCAAACTGTGTTTCTATATATCAGCAACAGAAAAAGAGAAAACAAAATATAAAAGATACTATTTTCAGGGGCTTATGGGGCCTTGTTTGCGCGTGCGTGCCAGGTGGGCGGTGGGCAAGGGGATTCAGTGCTGAGCTCAAGACTGGAACTTTGCAAGGGCGCTACCCTTGTCCAAGGTGGAGAGGGAAGTGTCTTCTTTGCTGCTTCTGGAATCCCAGACAGAGAGGGTCAGAGAACGGAGGTCCTGGCAGATGTCCCCTACCTGTGCCACCTTCTCATCTTGGGGTTTAATGAACTAATCGAAAGGTCGTGTTCAGTGTCTCGCCCTTGGTAAACCCACAATAAATGATATCTATAGCTTTTGGGAAAAAAAAATACTATTTTCAATGGTATCAAGTAACAACAAACAGAACAATATAATAAAATAGAAGTCTAGATACAGACCCACATATACATGCTGACCTGATCTATGACAAAGCACTGCATGGGCAAAAGGGCAACCTTTACAATAAATTTACTGCATCAAATGTTTTCTACATATGAAAAACAAATAAGTCTTGGCTTTTACCTCACACCATACACAAAAATCAATGCTAAATGGACTGCAGTTCTCAATTCAAAATGTAAAACAATAAAGCTTCAAGAAGAAAACATAGGATACCTTCATGATGCTGGGGTACACAAAGATTCCAAAAGCAAGGCATAAGGAGGATTTGCCATAATATACCTCCTCCCAAAAAGAAGATAATTTGTAGTATATTAAAAATAAGCCACTGTTTATCGTAATACACAAATAAGATAGTGAAAATGCAAGTTAAAAAGTAACAAAAGATGACTGCAATACATATATCTGCAAAAAGACTCATATCCAGAATATATAAAAAATACTTCTACAAATCCAAAAGGAAAAACAGATAACCCAATAGCAAAGGAAAAAAGAACATACCCAAGTGGTCAAATAAACATATGAAAAGGTGCTTAATCTTATTAGCCACCAGGGAAATGCAAATTAAAACCACAATAAGATATAACACACCATGATAATTAAAATTATTTTTAAAAAGACTAAAATAGTATGGAATATTGATAAGGATGGGAAGCAATTGGAAATTTTATACATTGCAGTTGGAAGTATACATTTGTATACTTTCAAAAGCTGAAGTGGAACATATACATACACTATAGCCTAGCAATTCTACTTGTAGTAGAAATTTCAGTAGAAATAAGTACCTATGTCTACTAAAAGACATGTAAAAGAATGGTTATAGCAGAATTAGTCATAATAGTCTCAAACTGGAAACAACTCACATATGCATCAGCATAGAATGGATAAATCAATTGTGGTAGAGCAATAGAAAGTAAAATAATTTAGTAATGATAACAAACTATTCCTGTGCTCAGCGTGTGTGGTGGTTTGAAGCTGTATGTAAACCAGAAAAATATGTTCTTAAATTTAGTCCATTACTTTGGGCTTGAAACCATTGTAAGTAGGACATTTTTATGAGGTTACTTCAGTTGTGTGACCCACCTCAGTCAAGATGGGTCTTAATTCTATTACTGGAGTCCTTTATAAACAAATGACTACAGAGAGAGAGAGAGAGAAAGTCACAGAAGCAAGAAGCTAGACACTGATGGAACCCAGAAGAGAAGGAAGAGACCAGGAGATGCTGACATGTGACTTGCCATGAGAAGTTAAGGATCGCCAGCAGTCAGTCTTCAGGAAGAAGGCATTGCTTTGATGATGCCTTGATTTGGACATTTTTCTCAGCCTCAAACTGTAAATTCCCATTGTTAAAGCCAAACCATTTCATGGTATTTGCCTAAGTAACCTAGGAAACTAAAACATAACCTTATCAAAAGGTCCTACTGACAATAGGTCCACACCCAAAGGAATGGATTAACTTTAAGAACATGATTTTCTGGTGTACATACAGCTTCGAACCACCACACTCCACCCTCTGGACCCCCAAAAGACATGTTTTTTCTATATGCAAAATGCATTCATTCTATCACAATATCCCAAAAGCCTCAAGTCCTTTCAGAAACAATGCTTAGTACAAAGTCTCATCAAAATCAGTCATGGGTGTGGTCTGTTCTGGGGCACAATACCCCTCTCTCTGTGAACCTGTGAAACCTAGAGAACAAGTTAAATGCTTTTATTATACAAAGGAGGAAGCGCCTAGGATAAGCATTGTCATTCCCATAGGGAGAAACTGGAAAGGAAATAGCCATCAAGAGTCCCAAACAATTCTGAAACTCAGCAGGGAAAACTCCATTATATTTCAAAGTCTGAGAGTCATCTATGGAATGATGATTGGTCCTCCAGGCCTGATGAAGTAACCATGCTCTCCCTGAACACTGAGTGAAGACTCTGCCCACCCCAAGTATTGAGATGGTAGCCAGGTTCTCTGCAAACCTGGGGACACTGGCCCCACACTCTCCAACCACTGAGGTGGCAGCCAGGCTCTCTGTGAATTCTGGGACACAGAACCCGCTATCTCTGAGCATTGGGGTGGCAGCACTCTTCCTGAATCATGGGGTGGAAGTCCCGCCCTCTTCAAGCACTGGGCAGACTCTCCCTTTTCACACACATGGGTAGGCCCACTCTCTTGGCCCAAGGAGATATCGTCCGTCCAGACTTCAGCTTCCATGGTTCTGCCCTTGAAGTAATTCTTCCTTCAGTTTGTCCCTTCTCTGCCCTTTTAGTCTAGACTGGTAGTGGTTCTGTTCATACAGATTATGTGAAAAACTTGTCAGTTTTGCAGGTAGTTCACAGGGGTCCAAACCATGAGGCTTTAGACCCTTCCACAGGTCTTTCCTGCATAATTGTGTTTCCAATATTGACTTCCCCTGAAATGGCTGACTGGATTCATGTACAGTTTAACCCTCCCATGGGGCACTATTCTCTGGAGACTCGCTTTCCAGAAGCTCAGAATTTTCCAAACCATCAATTTCTTGTCTTTGTGCCCAGGAGTTCAGATCTCAGCTTATCCCTTTCACATTTTACTATAAGATGCAAGGAGAAACCAGGCTTCACTTTCCATACTTAGCTTGGAACTCCCCTCAGCTAAATATCCAAGTTAATCGCTTTCAATTTCTGCCTTACAACTGACATCAGAATTCAGCTTCTCCAAGTTCTCTGCTACTTAAAAAGAAGATGACCTTATCTCTGGTTTCCAGTAACTCATTCATTATTTCCATCTAAGGTCTCATCGGAAGTACCTTTAGCACCCATGTTTCTACCAGTGTCTTCAAAGCAATCTAGGCCTTTTCTATCAAGTGCCTCACAATTCTTCCAGCCTCTATCCAATGTGTTTATACCCACAGAAATGGATCAAATTTAAGAACATGTTTTTCTGGGGTACATACAGTTTCCAACCCCCTACAAGTTACTTCAGTTAAGGTGTGGTCCAGTCCAATCAGAATGGGTCTTAATCCTACTAATATAGTTCTATATAAGTGGAATGAAATTTCATAAGACTGAATTAATTTCTTAATGAAATATGGCCATCAGGTTTGTGGAATAATTATAGAACATGGCTTTCCTGACTTTTAAAATATGACATTTTTCTTACATTGCTAGCAACTTAAAGACTTCTGTGGTACACCTTTGTGGTGTGAAAGCATGATTTTTTCTTTTTAAGTGTTCAAAGAACTAAACATACAACTTAAGATATGAAAGCATATATGTGTGTATGTTTAAATTTGTTGTAGGAAGTTTGGGGAATAATTATGATTGCTGGAAATGTGTGCCCTCAGGGAAGTTCCTGCTTTCTAGATGTCCCTCTTCTTGTATAGAAAACTAAGTGTGCAGAGAGGGTAAGCAAGGCTCTCATAAACACTAGTATTCTCACACCTGCCTTGTAATTGAGCTCAAACTGTATACCTATAATCTCTAAATAAAAATAACTTGTTAATTACAATCCTAATGAGTGCTCAGAGATTATCTCTACTGATTACTGCTATTAAAGAATTTTCATATGTTGGTTCATATATATTATTTGTGTTTACCCCATTCATATCCCTTTTACATAATCACATAAGTCTTCTGAGTGAGGGGTTCCAGGCTTTAAAAGGAGTTACCAGCCCAGAGAGAGATTTAGCAAAGGAGAAAGGAAGTGAATGGGGTCTCTCTGAGAATGGAGGAACACTCATAGGCCAGATTAGAATTTAATTATGCCATAGGATGCTGAAAAAACATGGTGGATATGTAGCATGAGCAGCAGCATGAGCAAAACAAATTGCACTGGTAACCTAGCAAGTACCTTAGAATAGGCATAAAGTTTTTATAGAAAAGGACATAGCCCTGTCGAGTTTAATATTAAGCAGACCTTTTACTTCTCTTTCTTTATAAAGAAAATATATGATGTTTCCTTGTAATGCTTCACTCCTTCCCTATTCTTACCACTTTGAAACTTAGAGGCATGAGGTACAATATGTATCTTAAATGTTAATCAGAGCAGAAAACTAGAAATTCTCCACAAATCCCTTCCCAAGGATTTCAAGTCTGTTATTAATTTTGTTTCAAATCATGTCTATGATTAATTCTCTTTGTTTCAAATCTGTACAAAAACTTTAAGAAAACCCCTTAATGGGGAGGCAGATTTGAGACTGATTAGATCTCCTGTCCTCCTCTGGCCAATAAAGCTTCTTTTCCTTCCCAGCCTAGTTTGGTGTATCTATTCTGCCAGCCGAGTGATGAGCCACTGGATCGTTCCAGTTTCCTTCAGATAGCTGGACAAGATGACCTTGACAGTCCCTCTCAACTTCAAGAACCTACTAATCAAAACTCTGACATCATACCAATACTCAAAAAAACCTAAAAAACAAGTAGAGCCTTCTTATGCATGTTTTAAGAACTTAAGTAGTTATGTTGGCATAAGGAAACAAAAGCAGATATAATGGGATAAAAACCATGGGGGCAAAATTTATCCAAACATTAGGAAATTTTTAATAGAACACAGTGATAATAAGAACTGCTCTAATGTGGTTGATTGGAAAAATGTCAGTTCAATAAAAAATACATTTTGTAGGGGAGGACCATTTGACAAATGGTTTCTGCTTCAATTCATATTTTATACTAAGTAATATAAAGTAAACAGTAAATCATACTTTGAATGATTTCAATAATGAAATATTTAGGTAGTCTAGAAATTTTAATTATAATCAATATGTATTAATACACTGTTCTCAATCACAAATGCCTATTTGAGGTATATCAGCAGAAAGGCATTAGTAACTTTTCTCTACAGCATTTACATAACATGCAGTCTTTATTGGTTATTTCCTTAAATCCTCTACCACTGTTGGTGCACTTTGTTACAGCTGATGATAATCTCTAAAGCAAAAC
Organism: Chaetophractus vellerosus; assembly: GCA_004027955.1. Taxonomy (NCBI): domain Eukaryota; kingdom Metazoa; phylum Chordata; class Mammalia; order Cingulata; family Chlamyphoridae; genus Chaetophractus; species Chaetophractus vellerosus. The sequence goes on from PVKH010000539.1 coordinate 27,627, forward strand.
ACTTGTTCTCCTATTTCAGCTTGTGATAAATGGAAACTTTCGCCTAACCAGTTGAAACACTTATCACATTTCAGGGTAAGTATTCTGGAAGGCATCATCAACTATCTTTATATACAGAATATCCTGAATGTTCAACAAGACAGTGATGGAAACAGCTAAAAAAGTCTTCCGGTTGTGTAAGGATGGCATTTTTTTCTCTACCTCTTTACTGTAGTTTTACATGTATAATTTTAATGCCGTATTCTTTCCCACAAATCTGACATCTGTCCATGTCCCACAGGGGACAACAATAAAAAAGTAGTTGATCTTTCAAATGCAACTTTAAGTCTACAAAATGCCACCATGTTTTAAAAATAATACAGAACCCCCAAACATTATTCAGTTTTGTGTCGTATCGTTTAAAGAAGCCTTGCCTGTAAAATCTAGCTTGGAGTCCATCAGTGAATATTTCCCCTCATTCTCTGAGACAGCGTGATAGTTGAGTAATCACCCAGACTGCTCTAAAAAAGTATGTGTCTAGTTAATTTAGGCAGTTTATTTTGATAGTGTTCACCTCTTTTTGATTATAGCAGGTGTTTCAAGGATAAATTTGCTGAAAATTGTATTTTGTTTAAACAACAGCAGCATGTACATTTACAGCCTTACTATATTAAAAAGCATTTATTGTCTGGCAGCAATAGATACAATTACAAACATTTGTGACAGTAATTGGAGCTATTACTTCTGCATGGTGCCTCATGGAAACCAACTTATTGCCACCTGTATTTACATGTGTTACTGGTAATTGTAAAAGCTGATTTTTTAAAAATTTGGTGCCTTATTTTTCTTTAAATTATGTGTCTATTTCTCAGCAGAAGGTCTGCCTACCAGACAATTATAAATGTAGTCTTTCCATTATTCAAATAACAGGCAGAATCCCATTTTAATAACTATAAACATAAAATGTATTCCTGTATCCTTGCCCACAGAATATATTATACATTTTGCTCATGGATGCAAGAGTTCTATAAATATTTACTGTCTAACAACCACAGTACAAGTCTTATAAAATGCTCTTTGTTCCCAAACGATAACAATTTAGAAATGCTTGCATTTCAGAAATATTTAGAAAAGCTAAATTTTATTAACACCATCTTACACTGCATCCAAACACAGTGATGGCAGAAGATCAAAGCATGTTATTCTCTCCAGTGCTCTGGGATGAGAAAAATATCCTCTATTGCTTTCAGAGACAGATTTGTCTAAAATAATAAAAAAAGAAAGCCTACCACTGTAGCTTTCTGCAGGATTTGGCTTCCAAACTGAAGAGACTTAGATCTAATATAGCAATTCTGAGGTCCCTCAGGTTCATTTCAATGGAATTTCGCCTGCTGATTAATGAAGGCCTCTCTCCTCCCTCTCAAATTTTAGCTCTCACAGTGACTAGAGAGCCCAAGGGCTCAGGACTATTGTAACAATTCCACCCTTTGCACAGTGACTTCCCAAAAGGTTTCTTGCTGTGAATTACCTGGGGCATCACCTGTGTGGCTTATTTATGTTAAAACAAAATCAAATTGCTTGGAGTTGAAATTTAAAGTTTAAGTAAGGTTCTTTTTACAACTGCATCCTGAGAGAGTCAGACACTGAGGAAGAACAGGTAAGAATATGAAAAAGCAGTTCAGTGAATCAAAGGTATGAAATAATTAGAAACACATGCGGTAGTACTTCCTAAGCCTTTAAAAAAATAATCTCTTTAGCTGAATTCCTTGTAATGAACTTGAAGATTTACATAATTACTAGAGACATTTTGGTGGAATGAAGGGGGTAGCTAACCAAATATCTTTTAAAACAATAAAGCAGGAAACAATTATAATTTGGAAAAAAATCTATTTAAGTCAATCAAAATTTTAATTACAATATCCGTAGGTCATTAAAGCATGTTAGAACATTTGTTCATTGCATTATATACCTTATATTAAATCATTTTAATGTATAATCTTTTAGAAATATGTGCTGCATAATTGAAGAAAATGGCCAATGTAAGGTTTAGTTGAAAACTGATGTCACATTTTTTGGTCTTCCTTATTTCTGGTGAACAGGAATACATATTATTAATGTTTACTTGGTCTCTACTGTGGTAGAAATCGTAGACTTGAAAAAAAAACTTTCTCACAATAAAAATTAATAAGATTGATCATTTTAAGAAGCCATTTTCCTTTGGTTCAATGAATGAAGCCAAATAGAGGCTTGCTTTTTTATCATAAAAAAATAATCCAAGAGGATAGAACAATTCTTCTCAAGAAACAGTATCGAGTACTTATTTTTAGATTCAAAATTAATAACATAGAAAATGAAAATCTATATGAATATGCACCCACATTTTCTATTCTTTCAGAAATATGGGACATGTGGAATTCTTTGGCAGCTCAGCTTCAACTATTAAGCAACTGCCAATTGATTCATTAAATTAAAAAAAATACTATTATGGTATTAAACTTTTTTCAATCATGTAGTAAAGTACTAGCCTTCAATAATTGTCACAAATTGCCCTGGATGAGAGCCCCTAATAAAAGTTGGAAAAAAGAGAAGATCGTAACAGTGGCTCCAACCAAGGGCCTGGTCAGACTATTCACTTTTGCAGCAATGAGTAATTTTTTTTTTTTTAAAGATTTATTTATTTTATTACATATCTCCCCTCCCCCCCACTGCGGCAACGCGCCGAGACTGGTCACTGCGCAGGCGTGGCTTTCCCCGCTTGTGGGCGGTTTCTGCTTCCATTCACGGCCGGCTTTCAGTTCGTGGGTGGCTGGCTGCGCTCCATTCACGGGCGACCTGCCCTGCCCGTGACGGCTTTTGCCCTGTCCGTGGCAGCTTTTTGCCCTGCCCACGGCGGCTCTGGCCCGCCCATGGCGGCTTGCCATTCTCAAGGCGGTCTGCCCGCTAGGAGAGGTCCCCAGGAACCGAACCCGGGGCCTCCCATGTGGTATGCCGGCGCCCTATCCACTGGGCTATCCAGCTGGCCCCAACAATGAGTAATTACAGAAGATTTCTAAATTTAGCTTTCTATTCAGTCTTCATTTCTGCTTCCTGCTCTCCATGTTTTGCCTTTTAACTAGACTTACACCCTTAACAACCACTTGTTTCTCTACAATGACTCATTGGCACTGATCCATTTCTAGGTTGGTCTGTGCTCTCAGACTTTGTGGTCCTTATGCTTGCCTATATTCTAACCAACAGCTCTTGCATGACTCTGCCCTGCCAATTCTCTACTTAGATCCTCGACCTCCTGGTTTGACCCCATCCTCCTGAACTTGGCCAAGCCATCTCCCTACCAGGCACTCAGAGAGAGTTATGGTAACTTTCAAGTATTATAGACAGCCATTAAAGATAATAATTTATAATTTTTTTTGTTACATATCCCTCCCCTTTCTGCTTGCTCTTGCTGTGTGTTCATTGTGTGTGTGTGTGTTCTTCTATGTCTGCTTTGGCTCCCCCCGCTGTGGTGATGTGCCGAGTCAGCTCACTGTGCCGGCGGATTGCCCCGCTTGTGGACGGCTCTGCTTCCGTTCCTGGGCAGCTTTTGCTCCGTTCGTGGACAACTTTGCTCTGTTCGCAGGCGGCTCGCCCTGCCCGTGGCGGCTTTTTGACCTGCCCACGGCGGCTCTGCCCCGCCCACAGTGGCTTTGCCTTCTCAGGCGGTCTGCCCGCTCGGAGAGGTCCCTGGGAACCGAACCTGAGGCCTCCCATGTAGTGTACTGGTGCCCTATCCACTGGGCTACAGCCGGCCCCTGATTTATAATTTTTAATCATGTCCAGAAATACTCATGATATAATGTCATGTTAAAAAAGAGGAATAAACTCAACTTTATAAATAAAATCACACAGAAAGAGTATATAGAAATAGGAGCTAACACATAGTGATGCTTTTGGCACCATTCTAAATATTTTAGTTATATTAATATATGCAATCCTTTAAGCAACTTTTTAAGGTAAGTATTATAATTAGCTCCATTTCACACATGAGGAAACTGAAGCACAGAATGGTTGAATAACTTGCTTACATTAGAGCCAGGATTTGAACTTAAGCAATTGGGTTCAGGATTTGTGCTTTTAACTAGTATGCTATATTGTATCAAATCTGGGTTTTAGGTTCAAATCTCACATCTGTCACTAACTAGGCAAAGGCAATTCTCCATGTTTCAGTTTCCTCATCTGTAGTAAAAAGTATATTCATCTCACAGAATGGTAGTGTATTAGTCAGCCAAAGGGGTGCCTTCGCAATATATACCAATAACTGGTTGGCCTTTATAAAGAGTATTTATTTAGGGTAGAAGTTTACAGTTACCAGGCCACAAAGCATAAGTTTCTTCCCTCACGAAAGTCCACGTGTTGGAGCAAGACAGCTGCCGACATCTGCCAAGGCTCAGGCCTTTGGGTAACTCTCCTGCCGGGGCTGCATTTCTCTCTGGACTTAGCGCTTCCTCCACAAGGTCAGCTGTAGACTATCAGGTGAACTGCCCTCTCCAACATTAGAAATGCTTCTCAAAACTCTGCTTCTCAAATCTGCTCCCTCTGTCTTTGGCCTTGCCTTTTATACTTGAGACCACACCCGCCGAGGGGTAGAGTTCAACGCCCTACTGTCGCAGCCCAGTCAATGCCCTAATCGTAATCCAATCATGCCCAGGTGAACAGATCAGTTTACAGGCATGATTCAATATGGATTTTTGGAATTCATAATTACATCAAACTGTAACAGGTAGAAAGGATTAAATGAGTTAATATGTGTAGAGTAGGAAGAACAGTGCTTGTTGCATAGTAAACACTTAGTAGATGTCACGTCTAACTATTATCATCATCATTATATTGTATGTGCATTTACTAGGCAAAACACTGGAAAGATTTACCAAAGTGATAATTATAGTTATCCTTGTGTCATAGGATTATGGAAGATTATTTTCCTTTTTTATCCTCTGCTGAAAGCAGAGATATACTGCTTGGGGACCTGGGCCCCAACTTGGCTTTTTTTTTCCTCCCCATGGAAGGATATAATCTGCTAATGTGAAATCGATTCAAGAACCAGGAAAGCTGATGTTTATAAATATTACCTTAAAGGATGGATGCATTAGTGCAAATTTTTTTTGTAAATTCTTCCTGAATATTGATATAGGTATCAAATATAATAAGGCTAAAATATACCATAATAATAATAAAACATAATTAACATTTATTAGGTATCAACTATGTGTCAGACACTGTTCTAGGTGCTTTACAACAACTCTTTGGTGAAAGTGGTATAATCAGTTCCATTTTACAGTTGAGGAAATGGAGGAACAGATGGTAATAGTAGTTTACCCTGGTCACACACAGCTAATAAGGGGTACAAATCTGAATTCTGGGTACCAAGGGAAGGTGTATGAGATAGGCTCCATCTGCTCTGGGTCTTTATGGCTACCATAATTCCATTAAGTTTCTGAAATCTTAGCTCAATAAATCAGGAACTGACAGGGAGAATGAATATGTGATCATGATCTTCTAATTCACAGTATACTGACCCCCCCCTCCTTGAAATATAGTATGCATGTCATTTTTATAATTAAAAACAAAACTGTATTTAAAAAATAATCTAAGGCTATGATGATTCTTGACTAGTCGCATATTTAAATCTAGTCTGAGTATACTCACAGATATTGTTTTCTCTAACTTAGCTTTAAATTCCACAAAGCAGTTACATAACACTTGTGTACCTCTATTGGGACTAATAAAGACTAAGAATAAGGAGAGAGAAAAAAGAAGAGGAGGAAGGGGTAAGAAAATTAAAGAGGAAAAAAGATAAGGGGGAGAAAACCAAAAAGTACAAGATGTAGACTTGCAGTACACCGACAACATTCTGAGACAATTTTAGGTGGCACCGATATCTTGTTTAGGTGTCCTCAAACTGTACTTCCAAGAAATTGACTCCTGAACTTCACCCACTTGATCATAACTGACAGCGTTAACTAGAGTGGAATGGCCTAGGATTTGGATGGATTTATTCACTCTCTTGGCAGAACTTTTGACTATGTCTTTAGACAAATTATTTCAAGTTGGGGCAAATCTAGGTACATAAGTACCCTAGAAGTAATCACTAAGAACATCCTCTATAACCAACTCTAAAAGAGGGAACTACTAACATTGTCCATTCAAACCAGCATACAATAAAAATCCTTTCTTTTCAGTTGTGGAACTTATTATTTGTATTTTTGGCAACATCTTTATTTTCCTAATTGTATTTTGTTTAAGCTAATATTGAATTAGTTTGCCTTCTTTGAGGACTGGCAACAGTAGCAAGTGGTGCCAGGCAACAGGGAGAAGCTGGCTTCACAATAAAAACCTGACTGCAATGTATAGAGTATACAAAGATAAAATACCAGTATACAATAGATCTCATCAAAGCATATACTATAATCTTAAAAAATAACAGAAAATGAGATTTACTTTTCTTGTAATTCCCAGCTAGGAAGCACAGAAAGAATAAACTGAACTTGTGAGAAAAACAAAAAGCCAAAACAAATATTTGACGTAGTGCCAAATAAATAAGGAAGTTATTTACTACTAACACAAGGCCATTTTAAAGAAATTTATACTGGATTTACATAATGGAGGCCCTTTATTACTTATCACCCACACTTTTTTGCTACTTGAAAACTAATCTAGAGTTGAATAATAAAACACAAATTCATGCCAAAATAATAAATTTCTTATTTTTCCCTCAAACCCAAAGCTGAAGTCTCTAGATGTCCTAAATAATTTAGACTATATCAAGTGAGGTTATTGTTTTAGCAAATGAAGGGGCAGTTGTTGAAAAGAATAGGATCTACCATGATACTGCAGTCAAACTCTTCTGAAAAAGAAGGATAATGAGTCCATCAGAAACCTCATAGGGGCCGGCTCGATAGCTCAGTGGATAGGGCACCGGCATACCACATGGGAGGCCCTGGGTTCAATTCCCGGGGACCTCTCCTAGCGGGCAGACCGCCTTGAGAATGGCAAGCCGCCATGGGTGGGCCAGAGCCGCCGTGGGCAGGGCAAAAAGCTGCCACGGACAGAGCAAAAGCTGCCACGGGCAGGGCAGGTCGCCCACGAATGGAGCGCAGCCAGCCACCCGCAAACTGAAAGCCGGCCGTGAACCGACGCAGAAGCCGCCCACAAGTGGGGAAAGCCGTGCCTGCGCAGTGACCACTCTCAGCGCATCGCCGCAGCGGGGGGCGGGGGGGAAGGGGAGATATGTAATAAAATAAATAAATCTTTAAAAAAAAAAAAGAAACCTCATATGTAACCAGATTATTTTATTTTTATTTCTGAGACATGAGATACATATCTCTTGGCTTAAGTTCCCTATTTTCTCAAGCTAATATATAGTTATATTTTTCTTAAGTAAGCTGAATAAAGTATGGACTCTATAGCTACGTTTCCCATTTGCTACAGTTGAAAGACTTGGAAGAGTTTGTGAAGTGCTGGAAAAAAAGACTAAATAATCAAGAGAAGAATTCTGGAAAAGCAACCAAATATGACTTTAATTCAATATGTTTTACCACAAAAATTTAAATAAAAAATGAGGGAAGCAGCTGTGGCTCAAGCAATTGAGCTCCTATTTACCATATGGAGGACCTGGTTTGATCCCCAGGACCTCCTGGTAAAGAAAGAAAAGAGGCATCCCAGACCAGCACAGAGATATTCAGGCCCCTGCACAGCGCCTCAGCACAGCCAAGCGATGCACCAAAAAGATGACGCAACCAGATAAAAAAAAAAAATGATAGCTACATATTTTAAAAATTACTTAAAAAAAAAACCAAAAGAACTTTATCTGACATTTTAAAATATTGCCTATAAAACTTGATGGTAAAATTAATTTGGCACAATATAACCTCATAAAATCAAGTCTGGTAATGTATGACATGAGACTATGAGGCCAATATTCAACTAGTTAATTCTTTCCCAATTTAGACCACTGAATCTCTAAGTACCCAGAATTTTAATTACTGGGGTTTGTAAAAGAATTTGACCTGCACTTAGTTTTATAAAACTGTACATGTTAGCCATTAAATGTATATTCATTATTTCTTTATTAAATTACTTCTATTATGTGGAAATCAATGACTATGCTTTAAAAAAATCCTCTTGTCATCTTCTTAGGTTCCAAATGAGATGTTTAACTTCCAGTGTTTACTTAGCTTGAAAGTAAACAAATTAAATTTGCTTCCTTGTGGGATTAAATTGTACTTGAGAGTTCCCAAATACATTAATTTTAACATATCATTCTAACCAAATTAACAATAGTGGTGATTTTTAATTTTATGAAGAGAATTTGTTCTCACGAAACCAAAAAATCACAAATTACATTTTTGCAAACTACGACTTCCAGCAGAGATCTAATAGTGAAGAAGAAATTCTTATTAAGATATATTCACATAGAAGAGAAATGCAAACAAAGACTTCACCTCCCTTGTAGTTGAACAATAGCTGTCTTTCGTAATGACTGAGTGAATATATGGTAAACTGGCTACAGGGTTTGACCTTGGGTAGTTTGTTCCACAGCTGTTCATAGTCCACTAAGACTTCTGGTGTCCTCAGCCTATTCTGGCACTGCCTTAGGAGTCTAGGCTGCTTCTTACCTTCTTTAGGATACAGTTCTACAAGCCCAAATCCAGACTCTCCAAGAAAGAATTAGCTTCCATGGCACTATGAAAATGGTAAGCTTTGCAGGGCCTTCTACTTCGGGAGCACAGGACCAAACTGGATTTCTAGAATAACAAGCTTACCCAGAACTTTGTTCCATAATGTTGGGGCTTGTTCCCAGCCTCCATGGGTGAAAATAGGAGGAATCTTTTACTTTAGATGTTTGTCTATCCCCTTTTGCAGGGACTATTACAGTACTGATGAGAACAGCATTTTTCAGTTACCTATTAGTTTAGCCTGAAGTTATTACTTACAAAAATGTATGCAAAAAGGAAGCAGAAACTTGATAAAAGGGGCCGGCCATATAGCCCAGTGGATAGGGCGCCAGTATACCACATGGGAGGCCCCGGGTTTGGTTCCCAGGGACCTCTCCTAGCGGGCAGACCGCCTTGAGAAGGGCAAGCCGCCATGGGCAGGCCAGAGCCACCGTGGGCAGGGCAAAAAGCTGCCACGGACAGGCAA
>PVKH010000540.1:0-27487 GCA_004027955.1 Chaetophractus vellerosus
CTGAGAAAGTTTGTGAGGCTTGGCCAGCCCCGAGGACATTGCTTCTGGACCGTCTGCTACAGAGTTCCACTGAATACATTCCACTCTAGCACCTGGGGTCTGAGATGAGAGGTTTGCCAAAGAGCACCGTCTGCTCTTTTTCTGGCAGACCAGAAAATTGCATGAAAAGGGAAAAGTAATAATAAATTTAAAAAAGAGGCAATCAGGTGCCTTTACTACCCCCCTCTCCAAGGATGTTAGAAACTGGCCTGCACCCTATTAATGGGTACTTAGCCCTAGTTTGAGCAGTTAAATAGGGCAATCTTAAATATCTAGAAAAAGTTAAACTAAGAGTCAAAGACAGTGGAAGCACACAGCTACTTAACAGTAAATCCCTAGGCAAGAGAGAGAAACTGCACATCAGAGAAAACTCAGCGTCATAATTATATGAATAGACATTAGCAAAAAATTACAAGCCATACTAAGAAAAAGGAAGATATTACTTAGGCAAAGGAACAAATCAAAGCTCTAGATGAGACACAGGACGTGAAACAACTAATCAATGAGGTTCATACAAATTTCCTAAATCAAATCATTGAGTTGAAAGACAACATAGTTAAAGAAATAAAAGACATTAAGAAGACAATGGGGGAGCACAAAAATTTGAAGCCTTGGATAGAAAAATAGCAGATCTTATGGGAATGAAAGACACAATAAGTGAGTTTAAAAATACAATAGAGGCATACAACAGCAGATTTGAAATCATGGAAGAAAGAATCAGCAACATAGAGGACAGAATAGCTGAAATTGAAAAAAAAAACCAGAGAGAAAAAAGAATGGAAAAATTGAGCAGAGGCCCAGGGAGTTGAATGATAGCACGAAGTGCACTGACATACATGTTATGGGAGTTACAGAAAAAGAACAGAATGGAAAAGGGACAGAAAGAATGAGGAAATAACGGCCAAAAATTTCTCAACTCTCATGAAAGACAGGAAGCACAGTGTACTCTAATTAGAATTAATCCAAATAGACTCACCTAAGACACATAATATACAGAATTCCACATTCCAAAGACAAAGAGAAAATTCTGAAAGCAGCAAGGAAGAAGCAGGCTATCACATAAAAGGGATGTCCAATACAACTTATTGTGGATTTCTCTTCAGAACCATGGAAGCTAGAGGGCAGTGGTATGATATAATTACGGTACTGAAAGAGAAAACTGCCAGCCAAGAATTCTTTATCTGGCAAAACTGTCCTTCAAATATGACAGTAAGTCTAAAATATTCACAGATAAACAGAAATTAAGAGAATTGGTCAACAAGAATCCAGCTCTGCAGGAAACACTAAAGGGAGTTCTACAACCAGAAAAAAAAAAAGAAAAACAGAGAGGCTTGGAGGAAAGTGTAGAAATGAAGACTACCAGAAAGGGTAACCAAAAAGGTAAAAAGATGGACAAAAATAAGATATGACATATGAAAACCAAAGGGTAAAATGGCTGAAGTAATTAATGTCTTTACAGTAATACTACTGAATGTTAATTGATTAGACTCCCTAATCAAAAGACGTAGGTTGACAGAATGGATTAGAAAACATGAGCTATCCATATGCTGTCTGCAGAAAACTCACCTTAGACCCAAGGATGCAACTCCTTTTCAGTATTTTGGAAGAGTTTAAACAGGATTGGTATTAATTCTTCTCAAAATGTTTGGTAGAATTCCCCTGTGAAGCTCTCTGGTCCTGAACGTTTCTTTGTCAGAAGGTTTTTTTTTTTTCTCAATTTATCTTTTTGTTTTTGTTTTTGTTATATATCTCCCACCCTCTGCTTGCTCTTGCTGTGTGTTCATTTTTGTGTTCTTCTATGTCTGCTTTGTCTCCCCTCGTTGCGGTGATGCGCCAAGTCAGCTCACCACACAGTCGGCTTGCCCCGCTCGTGGGCGGCTCTGCTCCCTTCGCGGGCAGTTCTGCTCCGTTCGCAGGCGACTTGCCCTGCCCATGGTGGCTTTGCCCTTCCCGTGGCGGCTTTTTGCCCTGCCCACGGCGGCTCTGCTCCGCCCACGGTGGCTTGCCCTCTCAAGGCAGTCTGCCTGCTTGGAGAGGTCCCCGGGAACCGAACCCGGGGCCTCCCATGTGGTGAACTGGCGTCCTATCCACTGGGCTACAGCCGGACCCCTCTCAGAAGGTTTTTGATGACAGATTCAATCTCTTTACTATGGGATTGGTTTGTTGAGTTCCTGTATTTCTCCTAGAGTCAATGTAGGTTGTGCATTTCTAGGAATTTGTCCATTTCATCTAGGTTGTCTAATTTGTTGGCATACAGTGTGTCATAATATCCTCTTGTGGTCCTTTTTATTTCAGTGAGGTTAGTCGTAATGCCCCCCCTTTCATTCCTGATTTTATTTATTTGCATTTTCTCTCTTTTGTTCTATATTAGTCTTGCTAAGGGTTTGTTGATTTTATTGATCTTCTCAAAGAACTGGCTTTTGGTTTTGTTGATTACCCAGCACATCTTTTGAGGCCAACATCACCCTAAGACCAAAGTCAGATAAAGATACTACAAGAAAAGAAAATTACAGACTAATCTCTCTAATGAACATAGATATAAAAATTCTCAACAAAATACTTGCAAATCGAATCCAACAGCATATTAGAAGAATTACACACCACGATCAAGTGAGTTTTATTCCTGGTGTGCAAGGGTCGTTGAACATGAGAAAATCAATTAACATAATACACCATATTAACAAAGCAAAGGAAAAAAACCCCATGATTATCTCAATTGATGCAAAAAGGCATTTGACAAAACCCAGCATCCTTTCTTGATAAAACACTTCAAAATACAGGTATAGAGGGAAAAGTCCTCAATGTGATAAAGGACATATATAAAAATCCCTTGGCCAACATTGTACTTCATAGGGAGAAGTTGATAGGGAGAGGGAACTCTAAGATCAGGAAGAAGATAAGGATGCCCACTGTCACCACTGTTATTCAACATTGTGTAGAAGTTCTAGCTAGAGCAATTAGGCAAGAAGAAGAAATACAAGCTATTCAAATTGGAAAAGAAGTAAAATTCTCACTTTTTGCAGAGGACATAATCCTATATTTAGAAAATCCTGAAATATCTATCACAAAGCTATTAGAGCTAATAAATGTTTAGCAAAGTGGCATGATACAAGAGCAATATCCAAAAATAAGTAGCGTTTCTATACACTAGTAATGGCCAAGCTGAAGAGGAAATCGTGGGGAAAAAATTCCATTTATAATAGCAACAAAAAGTCTCAAATATCTAGGAATTAATTTAACCAAGAATGTAAAGGATCTGTATTCAGAGAATTATAAAACATTGCTAAAAGAAATCAAAGAAAACCTAAATAAATGGAGGGACATTTTGTGGATTGGAAGACTAAACATTGTGAAGCTGTCAATTCTACCCAAATTGATTTATAGATTCAATGCAATACCAATCGTAAGTCCCAACTGCCTACTTTACAGAAATGGAAAAGTCAATCACCAAATTTATTTGGAAGGAAAAGGGTCCCGAATAGCCAAGAACATCCTAAAAAAGAAGAGCAAAATCAGAGACTCACACTTCCTGACCTTGAAGTGTATTATATGCTGAAGTGGTCAAAACAGCATAATATTAGCATAAAGATGGACACATGGATCAATGGAATTGAATTGAGAGTTCAGAAACAGACCTTCACATCTACAGTCAACTGATTTATGATAAGCCTACCAAGTCCACTTTTCTGGGACAAAACAATCTCTTCAACAAATGATGTCGGGAGAACTAGATATCCATGACCAAAAGAATGAAAGAGAACCCCTATCTCACTCCCTATATAAGAATCAACTCAAAATGGATCAAAAACCTAAATATAAAAGGCAAGACCATAAAACTCCTAGAAGATAATGTACAGAAACATCTACAAGACCTTATAGTAGGTTGGGGTCTCAAATCTTACACCCAAAGCACGAGCAACAAAAGAAAAAATAGATAAATGGAACCTCCTCAAAATTAAACACTTCTGCATTTCAAAGGACTTTATGAAGAGGGTAAAGAGGCAGCCTACTCAACGGGAGAGAAAATATGGAAATCACACATCTGGCAAGGGTCTAATATCCATGATATATAAAGAGATCCTACAACTCAACAGATGCTCCAATTAAAAATGGGCAAAGGACCTGAATAGATATTTTTCTAAAGAAGAAATACAAATGGCAAAACAAAAACAAAAACAAAAAAACACATGAAAAAATGTTCAACATCACTGGCTATTATGGAAATGCAAATCAAACTACAATGTGATATCACTTCACACCTACTAGCATGGTCACTATTAAAAAAAAACCAGGAAACTACAAGTGCTGGAGAGGATGTGGAAAGAGAGGAATGCTTATTCACTGTTGGTGGGAATATAGAATGACACAGCTGCTGTGGAAGTCTGTATGGCAGTCCTAAGGAAGTTAGATAAGAATCTACCGTGTGAACCGGCAATACCGCTAGTAGGTATATACCCAGAAGAGCAGTGACACGAACAGACATCTGCACACTGATGTTCTTAGTAACATTACTCACAATTGCCAAAAGATGGAAACAACCCGGGTGTCCATCAACTGAGGAATGGATAAACAAACTGTGGTATATACACACGATGGAATATTACTCTGCTGTAAGAAGAAATGAAGTCCTGAAGCATATGACTACATGGACAAACCTGAAGGACATTATGTTGAGGGAAATAAGCCAGGCACAAAAGGACAAATATGTTTGACTTCGCTATTATGAACTAAGTGTAATGGGAAAACTCATGGAGAATAAAATGTGGTTAGAGAATGGAAAGCTGAGGTTTAATCTGTGCAGAATTGGTAAAAAGTTGTTTGCAAATGTTTGGAAATGAATAGAAATGGGTGAAAGCACATCATAGGATTTGTAATTAGTAGCACTAACATATGGGTATGATAGGGATTTTTAAGTTGCTTTTTTCTTTTTTTTTGAGTAATGAAAGTAATCTAATATTGAAGTGATGAATGCACAAATCTGTGATTATACCAAGTGCTGTTGATTATACACTTTAGATAAATTATGTGGTTTAGAAACAAAAATAAAATAGGGTGTGTTGGGGGAAAAATACATCAAATGTAAGATACGGACTATAGCTAGTAGTAATAATACTTTGATGATGCTCTTTCATAATTTGCTACAAATGTTTCACAACAATTCAAGATGGTGGTGGTGGGATGATGTATGGGAGCCCTGTATGATGTTATGCATGCTTGTTTATAAGCTCACAACTTTTAATGTACGTATGTTTATATAAGTTCATGTATGAAAGATATATCTCAATAATTTTTTAAATTAAAAAAAAAAACAGGAAAAATAATAGGAGTGAGAATATGCCTGACTGGAGTCCAGTGTAATGGGCTGTGAAGTTCCTGTGGAGGGCCAATCGAGGTTGACCTTAACTTGGTTTGAATGGCCTTCCTTCACTGTAAGGTTAAATGAGAAAGGGATTTGTGGACAAGAAAATGCTATACATTAATTCATTATCATCTCAGTGACCATGGGGGAAGTCCATGAGGTGGGTTACTGTCATTCCCATTTTATTGATGTGAGGCAGTGCAGCAACATAATAGCTGAGTCTTGGGCTCAGAAACAAGACTGCCTCGGATTTTTATTACTTTAAATGCTTGAGCCTCCATAGCCTCATCTGTATAATGGAGTGATAACAGTATCTGTCAATTTCCAATGGCTTTGGTGAGTTTAAATGAGATTTTTAAAAAAAGAATATAAAGCAATTCGTGCTGTATGGCAGCATAATCAACTCATCTAGTTAGCACTAAAAGTCCAGATGGTTGGTCACACAAGTGTCAGGAACTCAGAAAACTCTCTCAGGAAACACTATTATTATTTCAGAGGAGAAAAGTGAAAATTAACATATTTAGCATGGTGTCAGGAACATAGTCATTATTTTAAAAAAATTCTTTATGATTACTGAATTACACCTGCTACGGTTCATCCTTCTAAATCCGAATCTTGTACTGTTTCTCCGATTCCTTTATTCATGCTCTCGGTCAGTTCTTCATTCATTGACTGAGTCGCTGCCTTCAGAGAACGCGGAGGTTACGTAGAACGTAGTACATAGAGTGTACGTGACACGGGCATTTAAAAAAGGGCTAGCTTACGAACCCTTCCTATTGCCATCGTGCTAAATGAATATTAATGACCCACACTGCCAGTGCCTTTACGTGTGAGTCTTTTTTCTAGGGATGTCCCTCGATCTGTCCACTCTCAGTTGTTTTCACTTGTCACCATATGTTCTTGCAAAGTGGGCATGTTGGGGTTTGTAGCACAGCTTTGGCTTCGGAGGAGAAAAAGTTAATGAGCCTACAGTGTCCTCATTTGGTGTGGTGAGTTCGGTTCCTCATTTTATAATTTAAAGCAATGAGCAGACCAGCACTGAAGGACTACTGTGTCTGACCTCTTCTCTGCCTCCCGGACTGATCCACCCTGGCTGGTCCATAGCAGGAGGCTCCTACAATGGGTCTGTGATCCACGCAGGTAAACCTGGTCTGCATTTGCCTGTCCTTGGGGAAAAAAAAAACATGAAAAAGCCTGGGGGTCTTATATTTCAACCCATGTGATCACAATCCACAAGAAAGGGAAAAATCGGCTTTCCAAATGTGTTCCCATTATAGTATTTTATTTTCATTTCACTAGAGCCAGGAAATTCAGAATCAGTCACTTAGTCCAAAATATAATTATCTTTAGCTATTATAATTACTATAACATATCATAGGGAAAGTGGATATTTCATCTGGGAGCAAGGACAGTCACTGGGGGACTGACTTTCTTCAGCAATACCATGTTAATCAACTAGAGAGCCCTATGCTGGGTTAAAATGCAACTTTTCACCCCCACTGCATGGCAAACTGAATAGGGAAGGCAACCTCTAGCAAAACAGGATTAGATTTCACCAAAAGATATGGAAGGGGATACAAAATCTCTCACCGTGTCTCCTGCAAAAATAAAAGAACAAAAGAGCCAGTGGCCATTTCTTCAAAGAAGAGCCTGGCCTGGACTGTTTCCACTTAAAATCCACTTCTTTCTTATATTTAAGCTTAGGTGTCTGGGGGCTAACAAAATCTTTACCTAGTTAGGTGTTTTATTTTCTTTATTCAGAAAACATTTCAGGGAGAAGTGTTAGGTGTTTGGATTTAGAAGAAAATGCTATCATCAGGACCCTAGATGAAAATATGGTTTCTTTTTGAGTTGAGGCCCAGTTGGGAATTGGAACAGGCAATTAGGAGCTTGTCTAAGAACAGTGGATCCGTGACATCGAATACCATGAGATTGGCTTGAGAGCACAGCCTCAGGGGTGTGTCTACAGCAGGACTGTTTTGGTTGTTGTTGTTGTTATTTTTAGGTACCGGGGCTGAGGATTGAATCCTGGACCTTGTATGTGGGAAGCTGGCATTCAACCACTGAGTCACATTAGCTCCCCAGCAGCACTTTTTATTAGCATTTTCTTTTTTTTTTTTTGAAATTGCAACCAGTCTGTGGCTATTTCTTAAAGGAATTTAGTGCAAAAGTCGTGCCCCTTGATATTCTGAAATCTTGCCCAAGACTTGAAAACATGCCCAATGCAGATGTGATCTGAGACTTCAAATGAAGAAAATAACCTCAAAAAAATTTTTTTTGGTGGTGGTGTAGGGTGAGGGAGTGTAGGAAGATGTCACATCTGTTTTGCTTTTTTGCTTTTCTTCTTTCTTCTCTTTCCTTCTTTCCTTTTTTGAAAGAATACCCTAGCAGGAAAGGATAAAACAGAGGTCTTGTAATTGCTAATCTTGTTAAGTCAAATGAGTCTTTCCACCAAAGGGTGTTGTTGGTGGGGGATGCTGGCTCCTTTTGTGAGGAGAGGAGCAGAGGCTTGCTTTCCTTATCTCTCTTCACTATGCTTTTTAAGCTGTCTTTTAAAAGCACATACAGAACTCAGAGAATTTAGATTTTAGTAGAGTTATCTTTGGGGGGGGGAGGGGGAAGTATTTCCATCACATTTATTTATTTGAATGCATTTTGATTAGCTTAAAATTCTGAAGAAGGCATGGCCTATAGGATGATTTTGAAATGAAAGAAGACTAATATATTTTAAGAGGCTTGATTTATTTGTATGGCCTAACTTAGATTACATTTAAAAAAAAACTTAAAAAGACAGTGTAAGCCTTTTTAAAAATTCTAGATCTATGTAATTTGCGTAAACTCTCCAGGCTCAATCTTAGAATGCTTAAAATAAATGTGATAGTCATAGATGGAATGTAATGCAGCTATTTAAAATGAATATAACAACACTGTATCGAAAAGCAGTTCTAGTGTTAACTGAAAAAAATAATTTTGAATCATTGTATCGATATTACTGCAATTATGAATAATTGTATATAGAGTATATCATATAATTTTATGGACAGTATCATTATAACTATGCTTTAAAAAAAAGCCTAACCATAGAAAAATAACTTTGAGGAAATATACTAAATTGTGATGACATACTTTTGGGGAGTGGAACTAAGACTTGCCCTTCCCCCCAACTTCTTTTCATCTTTTGCCTACATTAATAAGCATGTATTACTTTTATGATTAAAGAAAATTCTCCACAGCCAAGGTGAAATATGAGTTCATTTTACATTAATGATTAAATGAGCTAATCAGCAGATGTAAAGACCTGGTCTAGTGCGGTCTCTAGAGCGCCAGTTCAGTTAAGGATTGGTTCCTTTCTATATACATGAATCAGACTATTTTCCCAACTGTAAAATAGAATTCAGGTGGCCCAGTGATAATGACTCTCAGTTGCAACTACCAAAGACAGAAAACCCAAAGTCAAAACAATTAAAAAAGTTGCATGGGAGGTAGGAGGAAAGGGAATGTAGGTCTTAAAATCGGTAGAATTTTAACTTTTTGGTGAATTAGTGTTTTATATTCCTTGATGGTCGGCTCGCATATCAATCACATAATTTTATGGAATTGCAAATGTTTTGGATGCCTCCCTTCCTTTAATATTTTTCTCCAGAAAGATAGGTGGAAAAGTTAGAACATTACAGTACCTTAGAAACGTCATGTTAAAAATTCTAGAGACCTATTATACTCTTTGTGAGAAATATTGTTTTTGGAACTATTGAGATGAGCAAGAGTGTCTCTTTCCCACCAGACTGTCCTGCTAGTTTACACAAGACATTGGCGGAGCATATCTAGGTCCTAAGGAACTGTTCAGCATGTGTGGCTCATTTAAAAGTAGAGGGATTGAAACTGGGAGCAGCAGGCACAGAAGTGTGCTTTTTTATCTTGCTACTCTGCTTCCTGGCTCTCCTCCTTCCCTGGGGAAAAAAAATCTCTAAGCCACTTTTAGAACAACTAAGGAAGTTGTGTAATGAGGGGCAGGAAAGGTTGTTGACTCTAAGGAAGGGATTTTCAGTACGGTCTAGCTAACTACAGAATTAAGGGATTCTAGAAGATTTTCTCCTAAAGGTACTAGGAGGCCTAGAACCCCCCCCCCCCAAAAAAAAAAGCCCCATAAAATATATTGCAGTAAGTAATTTGAAAAGTCCTTTGTCATCCCTGCAGCCGGAGGAGTACCCTCAGTCATGAGAGGAAGGACTCAGGCTTGTCAGCCCTGTTTCCCGCCTGCTGTAATTCTGCTAGGTTCTCTATGGAATGCTGATGGGAGAAACTGGAGAAAATCTCCGAAAGTCTACCCTGAGACATATGAGCGTCACAAATCATTTGTGTTCCTAGATTCTAAGCTGAGTGGTTCTTTCTCATTTGAACTAAGTATTTAATTTTCTACTTTAGTGTGCATTGATCTGAAACTTTAGGCCCCGCCAAGTTACAAATACACCCTACCAGGAATTGGCCTTGTTAACAAATTCCTAACTGGAGTCCCATTTCTACTGAGGTCTTGCTGAACTTACAACTGAAGTAGGACTCACTGTAACAATATGAGCTTTCATAGACTCTGCTATTTAAGATTCTTTCTCTCAGACTAAATAAGCAAGACTGCTCCCAGACACCATCATGAATAGCACAGACTGGCTTGCATATCATATAACTTACAACTGGCTTGTTCGAATCCTTCAGGTGTCCCGACTGCAGTTAGCTGCATCTGCTAATGCTGGAATTGTGTTTTGAAGGCACTGTATCATCTGGCCAGGAAAACAGAGGGCCAGATGGCTTTGAAAGAATACTACATGGCAGAAGGCTCTCTTAGTATGCTTCCTTTCTAGGATTCTAGAGATTGTGCTTATATTTCTTAAAATAGTGTCCTCTTTGGGACTTTTTATCCAACCCAGAGGCAATAAAGAAGATACATAATTTCAGGATATTGTCTGAAATTAAAACAATGAAAGAAATGATAAATATAAATTGCCCTTCAATTTTGAATATTTTTGATGGCAGGGTGCATAGGATGTTTTATCTTGTTGACATTCTCTGTTTTATTAGGATAGGCATGATATTTATTGTTAGCTTTCAGCAGTGTGTTCCTGTGTTGAAGGAAAATTTTTGAAGACTATGAGTGACATTGTTAGCTCATACGTTGGAAACCTAAGTAAATATCAAGAGGATTCAAAGAATGAATGTTAAGCTTTACTGTAAGTAGAATTAATAAAATAATATACAAAAAATTCTTAGAACAATGCCTGCACAACATAACTGCTCAATAAATTTAGTTATCATTATGATTATGATTGAGCTCTAGTCTCAGAAAGTCAACTTCTTATTTGACAGGCACCTCAAAGTTGACATATCCAAAGCCGAGTTATTTATTTCTTGTCTGTTGCAATCAGGCTCCTGGCACAGTCCTCTCCATCTTAGCAAATGACATCCAACATTTGTTCTAGCCAGAAATCTGGGGAGTCATTTCTGATGCTCCTTCTCCCTCACCTCTATATTCATCTATCACTACGTTCTGTTCATTCCATAATTTTAAAAAATATTTGGTTCTAGCTCCTTATCTCTCGTCCTATTGTCAAATCTCTAGCTGAGGGTTTTCAACCTCTGTACTACTAACATATTAGGCCAGATAATCCTTTGTTGTGGGAGGTTGTAGGAGGCCGTCCTGTGCATTGTAGAATATTAGCAGGATCCCTGGCCTCTACTCACTAGATGCCAGTAGGAACACCCCTGTAGTTGAGACAACCCAAAATCTCTCCAGACATTGCCAAAGCCTTCCCTGTGGACAAAATATCCCCTGGTTAAAAACTTGTGCTCCAGCCCAAGCAACCATTATCTTCTACTTCAAATCCTCTAACAGCAGCCTTCCTGGTTTCTCCTCAGGCATTTTGCTTCCCTCAAAGTCTGTCTTCACAGGGCGACCAGAGAAGTGTGTACAGCACATGAATCTGATGGCTCACTGCCCAGCCCACACCCGTGCAAGCTTCCTTCACGCCTAGAGACACTCCCAAGCACGTCCATCTGCATTGAGTCCCGGTTCTCCCTCTGGTCTAGTCTTGTCCATGTCATCGCTATGATCCAGTCGCACAACTTCTTCTCAAATATACTTCCTCAGGGCCTTCACACAGGTTGTTCCCTGCTTGGAGTGCTATGAAGCCCACTTGCCTATTCATCCACGAGGGGTCTCCTATTACTTTCTATCACAGGATCCCAGATTTTTCCTGTCAGTGCCCTCAACACAATTTACAATTGCATATATTTTTACCTTATTTTTGTTATTTGTCTCATACTAGACCATCCGTTGCTTGAAGGCAGAAGCAGGTCTGTTTTATTCTAGACTCTGTACCAGTACTGAACAGGACGTCTTGCACATATAGGGAATGAATGAATGAATGAATGATGAATGAATGAAATATAAAAGCAGCTTGATTGGGAATTGCTTTCCCCATTCTTCACACTAGGGGGTGCCAAATGAAACAACGATGTACAGTATTGAAGAGGTTCGGATGTTCCTGTCCCATGATGCCATTTAAACTTGGTAGCTCAACAAATCCTTCATCTCACGTCATAGTCGTGATCAAGTTCAAAGAGTTGTGCTAATTAAATGAGCAATACCTGCGAAGTACTTAGCACCACCGTGCCAGGCAACTGGACATGCTCGACAAGTGTTTATTATTTTAGCCTATTAAATTATCAGACTTCCTGCCAAAATTGTTAGGGGAAGTGGCTTAAAGTGAAGAAGCACTATAGCAGGGGTTCTTAACCTTTTTTGTTCCACAGACCCCTTTGCCAGTCAGGTGAAAACCACAGATCCCTTACTAAGTTCACACTATACTGTGTATTATTTAATAAATATATCACATCTGCACCAACACATCCCTACAAGAATAATGTTTCTTTGAGTTTCAATTCAAGCTCATGGACCCCTTATTAAGAACCCCTGCACTATAGGCTTACATTGCCTTTAAATAACTTCATTCACATTTCCCAGGATTTTCATTATTCGCATTGAAACATATAACTACCAACTCTTACTAAAATGTGATCATGTCAAAACATGAAATGGCTAATATTTGAAGAATATAGTGTTCGATAAAAATATTAGCTTAGCTTCATTTTAAGTCAATCCTTGGGGTTCTAACTCCTAAATAAAAATGTTGTACGATGAGATACTTATCTGAAAATTCAGTCTTGACTCCATTTAAGTTTACTAGGTTTTTGAAAGCCCTAGTGCTGAATAAGGATTTTATGACATATTTCACTAATTTGGAAAAGCTGCAGGTTAAATGTATCCTTTTGCCAAGATAGGAGCCAAGTCTTGGACAACAGTGTCAAGTGCCAAGATGTTGCTTTGATTCTTTCCAGCATATTTCGAGCTGCATGCTACTTGCAGGCTTTATTTCAGCCAGTATGCCAGAATTCTACCATCTTAGGGCATTAAAACATTTTAGACAGAGTAAATGGTAAAGAGTGTCTTGGAGATATCTATTTCTCATGTATAGAGTAATGAATAGTTTTTTAAAAAGATTTATTTACTTTTATCCATTTTTACTCCCCCACCCTCTCATTTTTGCTGTTTTTGTGTTCATTCGCTGGGCAACTCTGTGTGTTCATTTCCTTCCCTGTCTTCTCATCCTTCTCCTCCTGTCTTCACCGGGACTCGATCCTGGGAACTTCTGATGTGGGAGAGAGGCATCCTACTGCCTGTGCCACCTTAGTTCCTGGTTTTTCGGTGCATCTTGTCTTGCCTCTCCCTTGTGTCACTCTCCTGTTATGTCATCATCTTGCTGCGTGGCTCGCGGGGCCTGATGGCGCACCCGCGCACGGGGTCTGGCGGCCCGCTCACCTTCTATATTTTTCTTTATTTTTACTGGTAGGTCCCAGGGATCAAACCCAGGTCCCTCCATGTGGGAGACAGACGCCCAACCATTTGAGCCACATCCGCCCCCCAGATAGTTTTAACCCTGCAAAAAAGTGAAGTTGTAATATTACTGTTTACTGCTCTCCTTTGAGATTTTCAGATTGACCTGATTTCTTCGCTTTTCCATAACATTAGTATTTGCATGCCCATTAGATCATCACAATGAAATGGAATGGTTATTCTTAAGTCCCAAAGAAGGCATGTCGCCTCCTTCTCAGGCCTTCACCCAAGGAGCCATTAAAATTGGAAGAAAAATATTTCAAAGGAAAATTCACTGAGAATAAAACAGTTCCCAAATAATAAAAATATTTCTTGCAGTCAGTTCTGTGGTAGAGCCAAAGAAAATCAACCAGGGACTAGTTTAGGATTTTATTCTCCCTGTCAGGGGGCCTCAGGCTTGTTAGCTCAGTTGGTTACATTCGCCGTACTAGTGAAACCAAGGTGTTATCCAAGTTGGGTACCCACCTGGGCCTAATAGCTTTGTGACAGCAGACAATCATCTCGTAGGCACACATTCTTGTTCACAGCGCGGCTGCCCTAGGGATGATGGGGGAATAATTTCAAGTTTGTCTGTAGCAGTAGAAATACCATTCGAAAAATTTTGCCCTGTTCATTTACTTTTTCAGGGAACTATATATACCAGCCTTTAGGATAGTACCACTCAGAAGTGGGGTTTGGGTGGGAGGGAGAAAGAGAATCACTGCACTTCTCCGTATCACGCCCGCCAGCTTCCCCATCGTGGCTGTCTTCTGCTGCACCATCATCGCTGTCATCGCCTTCATCGACTTCATTAGCATCGTCACAGCTAGGCACTGGGCTAAGAGCTTTATCTACATGGTTTAGTTTCATCTTCCCAACCACTTCTTGAAGTAGGTATGATTGCCCTTGTTTTATAGTTAAGAAAACCGTGGCTCAGAGAGGCTACCCACCCCATGCTAGAGCACCCAGTAGGTAAATTTCAGAGCCAGGATTCAAACCCTGGTCCCCGTGACTTCCGCGTTCATCATCTCAGCACCTATGTGCTAACCTCAGAGCTGCCAGCCTCAGAGCTGCCAGCCTCAGTTCTATGATTACCTTGTGTCCAGAGGTTGGGCTATATTTTTCTAACGAAAACTTGATTGTGGGCAAGTTTAAAACGCTTTTCAGGGCAAACTTTATAATGACCCAATTTCTTGCCACCTAGATTTGGCTTGTTAACCTACAACTGATGCCTACTCTTTAAAAAAACAACTATATTATTAAACACACTCTTTTCAATTCTCCTGAAGAGTACGTAGTGCTCACTGTATGCATCTGACATCCAGCAATGCTGTGGAGGTTAATCTATAAGGAAAACCAAAAAAGACAACCTTTAGGAATTTTCTGAGAGTATGCCCCTTTGTATTTACATGTAAAAAGGGGGGTGGGAGATTCAGTGGCTCCATTTCAGAGAAACTGTGAAGACAGTGTACTTAATAATAACTGTAGCTAACATTAGTGAGCATTTATTCATTCTCTGAACAGAATGTCAATCAGTTATTTGAATATTTTATACACACATATGTATGCATAACAATTCTGGGGTTTACCTATTGCTAAATATTTTATACAGCTGTGTGAGGACCCTGAGGGCAGGAATGGTATTTTATCTTTGTAGCCCCTACAGTCCTTTGTACATAATAAGTGCTGAACAGATAATATTGACCTATGACTGTAGCAATGGACTTAATACAGTTTCTAGTTTATGAGCTTTACAGATGATGTCTCTTAATTATTGCTGCATCGTCAGCATCCAGCACAGGACAAAAACTTCCTGATACCTGCTTTGTAGCCACTCACTTATCGTGCACTGTGTTGGACACCTAGCCTGTACTCACATATGTCCTAGAAAGTGGACAATGGCCTTTGGTGAAAGAATGAGATGTGACCTGTCTTGATTACTTGTTGCTTAACTCCCTAGTAATGGACTTGCACTGATCTATCCACCCAGTTCGATTCTGTAACTTGAAATGGGGCTGTCCAAGGAATGGGGTCAATCATAGCAATAACTTCTTAGAGCTTGAATAAAGGGAACTGACTCCTACCCAGATCAAAAACCATGACCTCCACCTCTTTAGTTATTGCTAGAGTAATCGAAAAAAGCAGTCTCACATAACAGAAGAAAAAGTTTAGGGCAAGTGGATACCATCTGGTCAGAAACTCGATAATAAAATGTTGGATGCATCCCAAGCTTGCTTCCTCGCACCCCATTAAATTAGGTTGTCTTTCTTAAAGTGAGGTCTGGGCTGCCAGGTGGCATGTAAGGCCACTTTGTGGGGAAAAGTGTTTTTTTTTTTTATTGTTAAGAAGCCAGCCTAGAAAATTCATGGGCTGGGCTGAAAAAGAAAAATTCTCTTCTATGAGGCATGAAGAAAGAAACTTCAGTGTATAATGACTTTGAATAGCAAAGCCGGTAATAAAAGGAGATGGGAAACAAGCTTGTTACATTTAGGAATGCCGTTATGCAGCCTGGTTTAGTGAAAGGACTCAGGATGTGCTGTTAGAAGACCTGTTTTGCTATTCCCTTTGTTGACCTTGAGCAAGTGACAACCTTTCTGAGGCTCAGGTTCCCCATCTATAAATGAGGGATAAATCTCATGGTCTAGCACAGTGTGGTCATAAGGGCCATTTGGCCAAGTGCATGGAGAGTCTCAACTGTAAATATTCAACACCATCTCCAAATGAGGTTTTGTATGATGCTCCTTATGGAAAGAAGTTAATTATATTACTTTGAGTTTCTGTTTCATTACTGCACCCACACTACTTATGGTGCACTATACCTTAACATATGGTATTATGTAAATTCTAAAATTATCTTGAATTAGGGCAAGTATAATGTATTGCATTTACCATTCGAAAAATTTTGCCCTGTTCATTTACTTTTCCAGGGGACTATATATACTAGCCTTTAAGATAGTACCACTCTTCTGTTAAAGGCATTAATCTAGTTAATGTAAATGTTTAAGAACTAGCATGATTTTTTGGACCAGGGCACCTCTATAATGTCCTTAACTGATGTGGAAGCAGTACAATGGAAGACTGGGTAGGGGGTCTCCCTTTGAACTTGCATTTGCATAGAAGTCTAATGTTTTTTACTTATATTTGGAGGGGCTTTGGGTAGACTGATGAAAGTCAAAAGACAGTTAAAGCCCTTGATCTCTTCCCTGGCCGTGGCTACCTCTTTCTTCTGTCCCAGTGTATAATCCAGGTTGGGCATTTCTTCATTTTTAAAAGACCAAGATCCTCAAAAACGGGAAATGGTCAGGGTCCTTTTTGACTTCTAAGATGCTCTGTGGAATTCCTATGGTGATTGAATATGATCAAGATGTGGTTTCTCTTGGAAATGCTTTGTGAGTCAGAGAGGGCATTATCAATGTAACAGATCATAATTTTGATTTCTTATTTTAATCAATTATTTGCCCAGTGTAAACCAGTCAATGTAAATAACTTAAAACCATGATGCCAATTTGGACTTTTAGATGAAAAAATGGAGATGGAGATTTCCTTTCTTTCCTCTCCCTCCCCTGCCCCTTTCCACCTTCCTTCCCTTCTACAAATATTTATTGAGCTCCCACTTACTTGCTGCCACTCTTCAAAGATCTGGGAAGTGGGAAGAGAACAAAGTTCCAGTGCTAATGGATCTTACAGTCTAGTGGGGAGTGGCCAACAAACAGGAAAACAAATAATGTCATATAGAGATAAACGCTGTGAAGAAAAATATGCAGGAAATGTCCGATAGAGAGTAAGGGGATGGGTAAGTGCTACTGCTTTCCACAGGGGCCCAAAGGATGCCTCCCTACAAAAGGGCCATTAGAGTAGAGATCTGAAAGAAGTGAGGGAATGAGTCATGCAAATATCTGAGGGAACCTGTTGCAAGTGCAAAGGCCCAGAGGCGGGAATGTGCTTGGCATGTTCAAGAGAAATCTAGCTGGCTGTGGTGGCAGAAGAAGAGAGTGAGAGAGAGACAGAGTGGAGAGAAATATGGAGATACAAGCAGAGGGCAGATTAGCTAGGGCCTCGGGATCATTTTACAATGAAGTAACTGAGGCCTAGGGAAAATAAGTGACTTAGCCCAATCTCAAGATACTTCTTCTTTATTCTGGAAGCTACTCAAGATCATTACCAGCATTTCTGGTTTATTTCACTTGGAATTTCTCTTGACTGCAGAGCCATGTTACAAACCTGGCCTAATCCTCTTTTGGCTTATCCTGCTGGAATCCAAAGTCCAAGATGTTCATTATGCTGTATGTTAAAGATATTTAATTATCTATCTCCTTAAGTTCGTTATTATATATGTTATGCTTTGGAGAAAGTGCAAAAGGGGGAACTGAGAGTAAAGGACATTCTCTTGTAATTTGGAGAATGTGTGTTATGTAGTCAGTTTAGAGTGGTTTTTAAGGTAAATCTAAGCACAGTTTGATAAGGGTTGTAATATGCACAATTAAGCAAGCTTAAATTTTATATCTGACTGTATCTTAAAAGCTATGCATTAGATGCATGAAATTATAGAACTTTCCATCAAATACTTTTTCATTTTGCAAAGCAGATCCTAGCTAGCAGGCTTCTGGTTTTCAGGTATGCTGTGTGTGTCTTTGCACTAATTAATTGTTCTATTGTTTTTGAACCCAGTGTTTTTCAGATTATTATTTAGCATTGATTTCTACTCATGGACATTGGATTTTTTTCCAGGGTTTTAAACATGCTTCATCTCCAATCTTAAATGGAGCAAAGCTAGAATGCAATTACTCTAACTGGAAATTGCTCTGTGGTTGTAGTTAGAGATGCTTCCCCATCTGTGGATGGAGATAATTCCACTTGGCCCACCTCCCCCAATTGTTGTTTGATGAACTGAGAGAGTTTTAGAAATAAAACCATCTAAACCAATGCTGGGCATAGTTATTCCTGATCTGCATTCGACAGACCAAGTCCCCAGTTCTGAAAAGCTCTTTCTGGCTAACTGAGGTGCTGAGACCATGATCTTCACACACTGCAGCAAGGCAGCCTCTCTGTCTCTCCCTGCCGCCCCGCTGCCAGGGCAGTCTTGAGCAAACAAATCTTGATCCTGCCACTTCTATCCTGAAGTCTCTCCATTGACTCTCCAGTGCCTGAAGGACAAAATCCAAGCTCCTTAGTGTGAGCAAAGAGGCTCTCTACCATTTCCTGCCTCTGTCTCCCCACCCATGCTCGCTCCTAATGAATGCAGCTCTACGTTTTGGCCTTCAATTTCCATCCCCCGACCAACTCCCAAACTAACTGTGCTATTGGACAGAGTAACTGGTGTTGAATAAATGTCTGTTCTGGCAGCAATGCTATTTTCTTAAGTGGATATCTTAAGAAAATTACTGTTATATGACTTCTGGATGTATTGTACATCATACTTTCTCAGAACCAGCAGATTTCTTAGCTTATGTCTTCCTAGGTTATTGCTAAACTTTATTTGGATGTCTTCGGCACGCATAGTCGAGTGGAGGAGAGAATTGCTCGCAGTGTATGCAGAGCCCAGTGGCTTCCTTGAGATGAAACGTTTCCTCCAGGTAACTTTCTAAAGTGTGGTATGGGCATACCATTAATGGGTGACTGGAGTCCCTGAAAACAATTTCTATTAAAAATAGAATTCAGTAAATGTAGCTGTACGATAGTCAGTGAATCCAAGTGTTTTCATCACCTGTGTAAAGCCCCAGGTTGTATAAGCATTCATATTTAACTTCTGCACATTAGGGTTTCTAAATCCATTTCTTCCTATCCTGCCCTTCATCACTGGGTGTACTTTATACTTCTGCCTAATAAACTGCTTCCTAGTGGTGATGAACCAAGGAAATGGCTTATCTCTCTACTGATTTCTCAGCACTTTCTGGCTTCTTTAGAATTTTCCTGGCAAGGAAGGAAACTAGGACTGAAGTCTGCAAATCTGCTCTGCCAGTTAAGGCATTCTCAAAATATTGTCTTCAGCAGGGATAAAAACACCAGGCTCCTGATTCGCACAAGGTTGGTTTCGGATCCCCGGATGTCACTTACGAGTATATGACCTTGAGCTTTGATAACCTCACTTGTCAAATGGGCACAATAAGAGCACCCACCCTCCTTGTATCAAATTCAAGTCAGGCAGATGTGTTCCAAATAAAAAAACAGGTATGTAAATATAAGTAATGCATATGGCATGAACACACAGTTCACATTATCTGCTGTCATTATTTGTCATTATTATTAACACAGGGTTTGGGGAAATTTCAGGTGTGGCTAACTGTAAGTCCAGCACTTTCTCTCCTACTTAAAAAATGATTTAAGGTGCAAGTAAATGAAAGTGTGTTGGGTCTGGGGATAACCTTGTTTGTGGCCTGATTTTTAAAAACTTTTTATTGCAGTAACATATATACAACTCAAAATTTCCCCATTTTAACTGCGTTTAAGTGTACAATTTAGTAGTATTAATCACATTCACAATATTGTGATATCATCACCAATATCCATTACCCCAGCTATTTAGCACCCCAAACAAAAGCTCTGTACCCATTAAGCAATAGCGCCTTCTTTCTCCCCACCCACCCTGACCATTGGTAATCTATAATCTACGATCTGTCTCTAGGAAGTTTGCTTTTCTAGTTACTTAATATAAGCAAGATGTACAATATTTGTCTGGCTTCTTTCACTCAACATGATGTCTTTGAGATTGATCCATGTTGTAGCATGCATCAGAATGCCAATACCAAGGGGGTATTGTATGTACTCCTTTTTGTTTATCTACTCATCTGTTGATAGAGATTTGGGTTGCTTCTACTTTTCTGGCAATTGTGAATAATGCTGTCATAAACATTGCTGGACAAATATCTGTCAAGTCTCTGCTTTCAATTTTTTGGCTATATACCAAGGAGTGGCATTGCCCGATCATAGGAGAATTCTATTTTCAACTTTCTGAGCAACTCCCATGAGGAGCTTCCCAGAGAAGTCTTATGACATGGGTCCTTGTATTGTTTTACAGTTGGGAAAACCGAGACGGGGCAAGATGATGTAAACTGTCCATGGTCAGTCACTCCTAGGATGTAGCAAAGCCAGTATTCAAACCCAGGCACTCTGGACACCATAGTCCATGCTTAATCAGTTAGGCTATATTTACTTTCCTTTTCTTAAGGAACATCAAAAGATGCTCTACTTCTAGGAACTCATATTCCTTGAGCAACTACTATGTGCCAAAGTTGTTTTTAAATGTTTTATCTTCTTTTGTATACCCCAAAGCCCTAAGAGAGGAGGAAGGGAGCTCATAGTGATAACTAACTGATAAGGCAACGGAGGCTCTGAGAGGCTGTGTAACTTGTCTGAGGTCAAATAGCCCCTTGGGGGTCTTTGGCTCTATACCCCAAGTCCCTTCTATTTGCTACCACATATATTCCCTGAGCACCCAGTAATTACCAGGACTTGAATGAGATGTATTGCCAAAACTCGATGCTCTGTGACCAGAGAGCACACGGACACAAACTATCTTTAACCATGTTGACCCGACAAACACTAGCATGAAAATATTTTCAGCCAGAGACAATGCTTATAACCCATGGCATCTCTTTAAGTGTCTCCAAGTGCTTCATGAAGCTCTGAGATGGATTTCTGGTAGGAAATGTCCCCGACACTGACATCCTTTTGCATGACAAGAAGACAACAGTGGTAAGAAGGGGTTTTCCCATTGTGACTCCAAGATGCTGTTGAGATTTCTCCAGGTTCTAAAATCGTCACTTCCATCCAAAGTCCTGTGGGATAATTATAGCTTTGCCACTATTCTTGGCCTGGCTGCAGGCCAGAGCTGTGCTCTCGTCACCTTACACTGCCTCACCTCGGGTCTTTGGATTGGATGAGGGACCAGCTGGGCATTCCAGAGGATTTTCTGCAGTGTACTTCTCCCTGCCTCCCCCTACCAACATCCCTTGAGTGGTCATGGGAGAGGAGAATCAGGAGTCAGCTTTGAAAGGGCATGGAAGGAACTAGAGCAAAGGGACGTGCTCGAGAGGCGGAAGTGTGCTTTTAATTTTTTCTCCAGGTTTGGGTGTGTATTTATAGGCTGTTGGAAGAAGTACAGGGTTTTGTACAGACTTCTCTCCTAAAGAAGAAAAGCAAAACACCCTTTTCCCCCCATTTCTTTTTAAGGCCACGGTTGAAGTCATGCTCACCTTCCACAGTGAGGCAAATGCACGGTGATGTTTTTCTAATTGTCTGCCACACTTCCTTGACTACATTCCCCCTTCCTGTCGGCGACAGGTTCCTGGGCTCAGGCACGCAGCAGACTCCAGCCCAGCGTGCCAGCTCAGAAGTCAGGAGCCACTTTGTTCTCCAGACGGGGATGTGCCTTGCGGGGCTCAGGCTTCTGGACGGGGCCCTGATTGGGCAGCCTGAATGCACCGCATCCTCTGCTTCCATGGCGATGGTATCCGAATTCTTAAATAGTGTCCTGGGTCATGACTGTGGGCTTGGCCAGTCACCAGAGCCCAGGGCAGAGAGGGGACGGGGCCAGCCAAGGTGCTTCACCACCAAATAAGTCCTCACAATGATAGAAGTGCTCTCATTATTCCCATTTTACAGATAAGGACACCAAGGTTCAGAGAGAGAAAGAAACTTGTCTAAGGTTACCGTTTGTATTCTACCTTAAAGGAGCCCCTGTCACAGAGAGTGAAAGTAGTTTATTTGGAGTGTTCAGGAAATACCAGTAGGGTCATGGGAAAGCTAGACCCAGATGGATGGCTGCTAATAAAGGGTGTAATATCAAGCCAGCTACCACCGTGGGACACCAGAGTGTCACCCTGCAGGGGAAGTCTAGAAAACAGTGTAGAACTAAATGCCTCAGAGTTATCCCTTCCAGAGGGTGAGGAACTGGAGTATTTTAACACCCACTTCTGTCAGCTATTGGCTAAGGGTGGGTGGAGATGGAGTGTTAATCCCCCAGCTTGGACAGAGTCCCTGCCAGGGCTTCTGAGAAAGTCTCCAGGCGAAGAGATGCAGATACTGGTAGTTGGAAGCCAGCCAGCCTGCACTCAAGTAGTGAGCCCCTAGGAACACGAGCCAGCAGCCAACCCTGTCTGCTATGTGCATTATATGGTCAAGCCAGGGCTCTCACCCCGTTACCTCTTGTCCCAGAGCAAACCACCCCCAAAACTTCATGCCTTAAAACCACCACCATTACATTTGTTCACGAGTCTGTGGGTGAGTAATTTGTCCTGCGGTCAGCTGGATGGCTCTTTTGCTGCTTTCGCCTGGGCTCACTCGTGTGGCTGTGCTCATCTGGTAGCTTGCCTGGGAGCTGCCTCTTGTAGAGGGACTTCACATGGGACAGCTCCTCTCTGTTACGTTGGTCTCATCCTCCAGCAGCTAGGGTTCAACAAACTTTTTTTGGTAAAGGGCCACATAGTAAGGATTTTCAGCTTCTTCAGCCTTTTAGTCTCTGAGACAGCTATTCCAATCCGCTGTTTCAGAGTGAAGCCAGCCATAGACAATATGTAAACAAATGGGTGCAGCTGTCTTCCAATAAAACTTTATTTACAAAAACAGGTGGTGGGCTGGATTTGGTTCATGGGCTGTAGTTTGCCAACCACTGAGCTACACCAGACTTCATCACATGGGGCTGTAGGTTCCAAGAGAGTGAAAGCACAAGTTATAAGGCAACTTGAGTGGTAGCTCAGAAGTTGTACCTTGTCACTTCTGCCTCATTCTGTTGGTCAAAGCAAGTCACTAGGCCAGCCCAGATTCAAAGGGAGAGGCAAGTCTTCTTGTCCTGATGGGAGACCCACAACATCTTATTGCAAAGGGATGTACGCACTCAAGGATGGAAGGAATTATTGTGTCCATCTTTGACAATAGTCTACCTCTCCAACCCAGGTCCATCTGATTCTAGAGTCCTTTATACTTTACGACCACACTCTTCTCCCCTTCTATATTGCCTCATGCAACTGGTTAAGGGACAAGGTCAGGAAGCTAAGGAGACCCTGATAGCTTTACATTGGATTCAGTCCAAAATATGAACCAAGTCATTGCTGCTCCAGGCAATGAGCTTTGCACCTTTGATTTGTTAGGTCTTGATTTTAAAAATAGAATTTCAGGGAGTTAGGGAGTTTTCTGATCCAATCAATTATTCCTTGCATGAAGGAATCCTTTTGCCCAGAAAATAACCACTGAGTCTCTCCTTGATGATCTCTTGAAACAGGAAGCTTACTATTCCAATCCTTTTTTCTCTAGTCACTCATGTGTCTCATCCATTAATCCATTTGTGTCATTCAGCAAGTATTTATTGGATGTTCCTGTGTACCAAGCCTCTTTAAAGAATGTACAAATAAACCCATTATAGCTTCCCTCTTGGAGCTTGTATTCAGTACATTTTCAACATGGCTCTTAGTTCTTTATAGTCTTTGTACTGTTAGGTCTACAGTAGCCATTCTCATCTCTACAAGAATATTTAGAAATACCCTCCCCTTTATTATCCTAAAATGAATTTCATAGATATATAGATATCTCCCCAATTTCAAAAGACACATGACATAATATTGACATAATATACTAACCATAATAAAAAAGGAGAAATTAGAGGGAAATAACTTATAACAAAATAGTGCGTATTTCAATAGGTAAATGTTTCAGGATTAAACTAGATTAGGTTGTGAAGTAATTGGGTTTATACAATACACAAAATCATTGTGTATCCCAGGGGTTCGCACACTTTTCTGTAAAGGACCAGGTAGTAAATATTGTAGGCTTCTCGGACCATACACATTATTTCTGTTGTAGTACAAAAGTAGCCATAGGCAATACCTAAATGAATGCACACAGCTGTGTCCCAATAAAACTTTATTTACAAATATAGGTGGCAGGTCAGATTTGGCCAGCTCTCTGTAGTTTGCTGACCCCTGGTGTAAACAACAGCTATGGAAAAAGCTAGATAAGGGTGTGTTGTGTGGGCAATTAAAAAATCAGTAGGGACATTACTGTCAGTCATATGCTTTTCTAAAATGGTGAGTACTTTTGGCAGAGTTCGAAGAAAACAAAGTACAACCCTCCATGAGTCTATACAGTAGTATTTTTCCTGGAAAATTCAGCGTACATGATTGAAACATGTAACCGGATGTATATTTTGTGTTTTTTATGTAGCTTTAGATACAGGTTTGTCACTGACATGACTGTTGTGTAGGATGATTTTTAAAGCATTTGGAATGTGGAATTATTCTTTATAGATAGGACTGAAATGGGTGCTGCAAAAGATATTGCCCTCCCAGCGCCCCTGCCCACTAAATGACTGTTGTGCCCTCCAGACTTTGTGACCTCCCTCCCAATTTCTTAACTTCCCTCGTTTGGGCAGTACTATCCCCTACTGAAAACCACAGTTCTAGACATTTCCTTCACTCCCTTCCCCCACCATCAGAACTCTTCATCCTACTGATTCTTCAGGGCCCATGGGAGATTCACCTCTCAACACAGCCTTCCTGGTCTGTGGCATGATAAAACATTTTGCAGAATAGTTTTACATAAATAGTCAAATGTTTTTGAAAGAGTCTGTTTCTTTTCTCAGCCAATTTTTAAAAAGTACAAAGCATTTTAAATACGTAGAAAAATGCAGGAAATTATTTAGCGAAGACTCATGTATTCACCACCCACATTTAACAAATGTTAAGATTTCTTTGCTATATTTGTTTCAGATTACTTTAAAGAAATCAAACACGACAGGTTCAGCTGACGTGTCATCTCTGTCACTTACCAATTTCATTCCCTTCTCTCTCCTGAAGTTGATGTGTTTCCTTCATATTCATGTTTTCATGAATTTCAGTATATATGCATATGTCTACAAAATATACAGAATTCTTCTACGGGGTTTAAAATATATATTTAAGTGGTATTGCACTGTATACATGCCATAAACAATTTCCTTTCTCATCTTCCGTTGTTTCAACAGTTAACTGTGTTGAGATACGTCAATCTAGTTCACTCCTTTTTAATTGCTCCATGGTGTTTCATTGTTCCAATATGTCACAATGTAATTATCCATTTCCTTATTGATGGGCGTTAAGCTTGTTTGCAAATCTTTGTATTCCAGATTTTTGTGTGTGCTACGTTATGCACATGCACAGAAGTATCTCTAGAGAACTGAAAAGAAACTCAAACCACAGTGGGTTAAAGTCACAGGGGTTTTCTCTTTCTAATACAGCAGGAAGCCTGTAGGTAGGCTTTCCAGGATGGCAGTGGCAGTGGAGTGATGCCAGAGGGACCCAGGTATAGTTCATCTCTGCTCTGCCCTCCTTAGCAGGTTCACATTTATCCTTAGGTTTCTTGTTTCCTGGTCACAGGATAGTTACAACACCTCCAGACATCTGGTCCTTGTTCCAGTCAGGAAGAACGGAAAGGGGCAAAAGGCGAGAAAAGAAATGAGGTCTTATTGTCCTTGTAAACAAGTCTTCCTAGAAGTTCCACCCTGTGATTTTCACTTACACCCCACTGGCCGGAAGAGTGTCACGTGCTTCACTCAGCCAATTACAGGAAAATTTCTGGACGGGAGTTGGGTCAGTAGACCAGTCAGATCTGCCATAGACTCTTGGGACTGGCTGGGCCCTAGGATGGCAGAACTTCAGCACCATCTCTAGATATTGCCAAATTGGTCACCAAAATGTTTAAGCCCAATTATAGTTTTGGTAGCAAAATATGAAAGTTGCTTCTTCCCCATATCAAAATCAAATAATTATTTTGAAGCTACTATTTGCATGATGCTGGATCAGGTCACTTAAGATAAAACAAATGAACAAAAACCAAAAATCGATACTTCCAGAGCCTTAAGCAGAGTGCCTACAGCGTGAAGAGCCCACTGTTAGATAGACTTGCTGGATTGCCTCCCTCCCAACTACTGGCTAGGTGAGCCAGGTAAAGTTTTTCTGAGTCTCAATTTCCTCATCTATAAAATGGGAATAAAAGTAACACCCAGCTCATAAAAATGTTTAATGATTAAAAGAGATAATGCCTATGCAATGAATAGTGTAGCGCCAGCCATAGAGTGAGGCTGCAGCAAAATGTTTACCATTGCTGTCAATATCGTGACCTAAGGATCATATGACATATGTGGCTTGACCATATTTTATGACCCGAGCCCCAAATTACGAAACAGAAAAGTCGGAATATTGGGAATGAGATTATTCTGAAAGATATGGCATGACTTGTAATGGGCTTGAGATCATGCCTGTGCCATAGACAGTAGAGCATTTTTCAAAATATGAACTTCAAGTAACTAAAAAAAAAAAAAATAGGTAGAATACCTCAGACCAAATGAGCATCAAGGAAGCCCTTAGCGTACTCTTCGCTTTGCAAATGTAACACTTAATGGTTTTTTTTGTTTTGGTTTGTTTTTAAGCCCGAAGAAAACAAAAAACTAGAATACATACCTCAAACTTGAGATTTAACAACAAGACTTAAGATATGAGTAATATAGAGATGTGGGAGAGCAAGGAAAACTGTTAATAGATTTTTATAGGGAAAATTTTAAAGCTGGAGTTATTAAATCAAGAGAGAGAGGGCTAAACGAAAATGTTATAATTATCATGAAGCCCTTGAGCATGATCCTCACAGGGAATCAAATGAAGTGGAATGAGTTTAGTTGACAAAAGAAGGGACTTGAGGTCCCTTTAGGAAAGAATGTTCCAGAAGCAAGTTCTAGTAAACATTCTCCAGGTTTCCGGATTAACATAGCGACCTAAGAAAATGGACAGAGGATTACTTTTCAGCAACTGTTTATATCCCTTTCAGGACAAGAGAAACTTGATATTTAAGAATTTTATTATGTGATTCTGAAACTTATAAGAGTTGGTATGCTTTGTAGTTGTCAAAGGTACCATTTAACATATATTTACTGAGGCATCAAATTATATGTCAGTCATAATGCTAGACTGTAGGGGTACAGAATTTATACAGGATCTAGATCCTGCCCTCATGGAGATTACAATCATTGAAAAATACAGAAAGGGCAATAGGCACGTACAAAAGTGTGGTGGATGCTGTCGGAGTGCAGGGAAGCCACCTAATCCTGATGGAGTGGGATGGGCAGGGTGCCAAGGAAGGCTTTCTGGAAGAGGTGAGAACTAAGCTGAAATCTGATGGATGAGTAGGAACCAGTGGGTGAAACTGGA